>JAOBRC011043112.1:0-10089 GCA_027575255.1 Scolionema suvaense | reverse complement strand
TTCTTTTTAGGTGTACAATGTACGATCGAACATTCGGTCTTCCTTCTTTTTAGGTGTACAATGTACGATCGAACATTGGACGGCATGATCTGGAATACCTGCAGGTACGGGACCGGAGACAAGTAGAATCTGTCTGATTAGTAAACAGTTCTCATTGTGTGTATTATTATGTTCACCAATGACACCAATGGCACTAAAGTAGCGTTCATGTTAGAAACATTCAGGAGAAACATTTTGAGGTGACATTACGACTTGTGATGTTTCTGGTGGTGAAATAGAGAAACGCATTTGGATTGAAACCATCCAATGATCTGTGTATCAGAATCAAATACTCCTTGCTCCGGTATCAAGTATCTCATTTCTGACTTGATCAATCTTGATCAACCTCCCTGGCAAAAAGGTCAAACGCTATCATAATGTATCAAACTTTCTAACATAGCATTTAGATCCGACGAGATAGGATTTCTTGAGAATATATAATTGTGTAATCATCAATTCCTAATCCGAAATGAAATTACTTATGCTTAGTTTTGTTTGAAGAAGATTTGGAAGAAGATTTTGACGAAGACCATCATTTGGGTCTGTTAGAGAGTGGGTCGACAGATCGATAAACCAGTTTTTCAAAAACATTTTGAGGATTTATTTCAACATCAGCCTTGTACAAAGTGATTTTATGGGTGGAACTGAAGTTCTCGCGCTGGATTTTTTTAGGAAATCTACAAAAATTGTGCAGTTTTCTACAGTCTTCAACAGTTCATATTGTCATCCAAAATACACAAAATCGATTGACCTGTGTTTCGGACAACTCTTACCAAGTTCGAGTTTATCTCACTCAGTTTTTATTTCGTAGTAAAAATCATGGACGTTCTGTGGTACAAAAACCCCAAAAACTTCTGTTGCTGAAGTCAGCAGAAAGATGACACAAGTTGAGAATGGCTGTTTATACTCTGGTTATAGGGTTCACAGCGAACCTGGAAAACCTAAAAATCAGGGAATTTTCAGGGAATATACAAAGTGCACCAGACTTAAAGGAAGGGCACATGGAATATGTCACAGTATAGAAAATAATTAAATTTCCCTCAGGTGATACATACGTATACATCCCAGGAATCAGATTCCGAAGCTCCTTATCATTTTACTAGACTGGAGATTTCTATTTTCCAGACCAACAACAAATGCAACTCATTCTGCATAGTTAAGGATTAATGCATTCATGACATATATTACGATGCGATTATGCCGTTGGCTGCACATGAGCTACTTCATCAGATTAATGCTAACAGCTCAGCTAGTACGCACATCTTATAGCTCTGCTCAAAAACTAATTACAAAATTCTCAAATCATGTTTTCTCCTGTACGTCGAAGCAGTTCAACATCTGACGAAGACAGCGTTTCATCACCGGAGGAATACGTAAACGACGTATTTCAAGAGGAAGAGCAGTCAGAAGTCGAAAATGTCGTTGAAGCCACATCAGACTTTCTTGGCCTCAAACCATACATGTTTGAACCAACAAAGTCTGTTCAGGAGATGTATGTTTCCCTATGGTATGAAGGCCAAAAACAAAAAAAAGAAAAACAAAGATAATTATTTAGGCCCTGCCTTTGCTTAAATATTTATTTACTTATGTATTTATAATCTGTTTATTTACATTTATTTATTTACTTATTTATTTATTTTCTCCGCATTTGTATGTGTTTATACTTAGTGCATGTTTATAATTTACATAATTATTTTTTTTTTTTGGCCTTCATACTATAGTATTTATGTTGTCCTCCTGTTGGCAAACTATCCACCAGTGTATTTCGTAAGGCAACAGCTAGTGATTTATACATCCATTCGAGAGCTTGCGCCCCTGACATGTGGAAGATGAGCACCCTTAAACAACTGGTTCAACGAGCCTATGTGCTATGCTCAACATCTGAAAATTTAAAAGTAGAACTAACACATTTACAAAAAGTATTTATCAAGATTAATGGATATCCACCGAAACTGGTGAACCACATAATCCACAAGGAAAAAGTGAAACGAAGTGCAAATGCACCAGTGATCAACAATATAGTCGAATCAGAGTTAAACGGAAATTCAGAGGAAAATGTGGAACATCCTGCAATAGTGCTGCCTTTTGCTGGTCCAGTAGGTACTAAATTAACGAAACAACTTCAAACCACTCTTGGTCAAGCATTACCTGCAAATGTACAACATAGAATCACCTACACTTGCAGAAAATTGTCTTCACATTTTCCACTAAAAGATAAGATTCATTTCAGCTACTCAATGAAATAAATTTTGGGAACGCCATGTAATGCTGTGACCCAAGGTACAGATTTGAGTGATGCCAAGCATACTGCCATTGAAAAAAGGTTTTTTATGGATGCTGGACCCCCACACTCAATACAATGCTCCAACAAAACAAAAAGAGGGGACCACATGACAACAAATGATGCGTTATCACGTGGAATTGTACTCTCATCGTCACTAACTGTTTCCATAAATGGAGGAACATTAGATACAGATTATTCTGGCTCATAAGCTGGATCATCCATAGAGGTGTTTAAGTCGTCCTCTTCATCATTGCGTCCACTCTCAATCATCAGCTGCTCATTACAATTCTCTCCACTTTGCGAGTAAAGATCATCTACTGACATTGATTGAAATTAGATTGGTTGTGTTACAGCTGATGTCAATCGATCTTGTTTTAACTTTGGGTGGTGTACATTCAGATTTTACGCATCGACCTTTGTATGGCGTTTGCGTGCAAGTATCTTTTTTATTTTCTGAACAGGGCTGCGTTTGGACTCCCTTGCTATTGCGCTCATACAGATCTGCCAATTAATCTTTATGCGAAATCATCGCCTCAGTCACGAGCTGACATAAACCAAACATTACTCAGTGCTAACTAAGTGAAATTGTCACCTTTATGTTCCTCAAAACTACCATGTTTGGTGCTGTACTGATAAGTTTAGTGCGCTGAACGGCGAAATTGTATTTGGATCAGAGACCGAACTTATATGACAGTGTATCTATGTACCATGCCCGATTTTCCATGTCTACCATACATACTATCCAATTTTAAAAGGGACCATTGGTTAATTTTCGTATTTTCGTGGCAGATTAGGCATCAACTCCAGCTGTCAGGGAAAAAGGAAAGCATTTTATAGAAATAAGTTGACATAGTTCCTATTTTTGCATACATAAACAGCGAAAGGGAAAATTGGTAAGTGTGTCAAATGTGACCCGGCTCATATTTAGTCGTTTCCTGCACAATCAGTTTTTTTTTCTAGCCTTATATCTGCCTGAATAAAACTGAGATCAAAGCTTTTTGTAAAATCGGGAAGATCATCTCAGTTCCTGATCTCAGAAGCAGGAAGACATGCAATCTGAGAATGATAGGATAGGTGTGCTCAACATGACTGTTTAGAAAACAAATCTTACCTTCAAGTTCCGTTTAAAATATTGTTTCTCAAATGCAGTGAACAAATGCGGACGTTTTCCTCTTTTGGAAGATTCTCCCTCTTCAAGGCACATATCCATTGTTTTCGCTGGATTGGATCCTTTGGCAACTGATGAAATGAAACATGAACATCCTTACAGGAGCAGTAAAGTCAAACCTTGCTTGTTGCGAGCAGATCTTCTAAACGCTGATCGCTTCGAGCGAGGCAAAGTGCATATACATCATGTATGACGTCACACGTGGTCGGTTAACAGCTGGCTAAAATTGTAGATCGCTGAGCGGCATATTGCAAGTCTGATATCTACTGCCCCACAGTAGATATATTGATGAGGTAAAAGCAACGATTTCCAAATAAGTAGAACTTGTCGGCTGGTTTCAAAATTTAGTACTTTCAAATCCTGTGTGCCCTTCCTTTAATTAAATATCAGTGAATTATCAAGGAATGTTGATTCTGTATGAGAGAAGATCTGTAGATTACTTCCAAGATCAGGGCATTCTTGTTAATTAGCGTAAAAGAGGAATAAATAAATGTATGTAACAAGGCAAGTTAAATAGGTAGGTGGAAAGAATAACGCTAACATGGGAGATATAAAGGGTTTCAAATTGTGGGTCATGCCTACATTTTTGATCTGATGACTTGTCACTTACGTTTATTTATTTGGAGTTTATATGCTAGTTAACAAGAATTACGAGTCGTGGCATATGATTACTCAGTTGTATGGTTGAAGGCTTGATATTTACAGCTTGAAGAGTTCGATGAATGATGGAAACATGTCGCTTTTTTGAAAAAAAGGCTTAATATAGCTCCCGTTTGGTGTTAAAATCTGTGCTATTCATTTCTCCTTGTCAGGAAATTTGAGTTGAAGTTATTGTGGAAATTTGAGAATTATCTGGGAATTTTATGTTCTATGTTGGGTCAGTTACAAAGCTATTCGCATTTGGACAGCTGTTTTGGCTACCCATTCTCTTCATTTCCATAAATTTCAAGGGTTCTTCTCGCAAAATTTAATATTCCCCGATATTTGCTAGATACATCCTAGTGTGATTAATGTCTGTTATTGCTCAAAATGTTTTCTATGAAGCATTAATTGAAATTTTTTTTTCTAGTACTTCGTAAACTATGGTTGTGAGGCACTGAAAAGACATGATGCAACTCCATTCCAGGTATGTGATATATCAGTGATATCTAGCTTCAATGTCAGCTACCTACTCAATGGAAGGAGTAATAAGCAATATGCGGTTCTGCAATGTTTGAACTTTTGTTTAAAATGTCAGAGTTTTTCAGTCCTTTCTCAATGTGAATCTTGATCGTATCCTTAGTAAAGACGGATTGCACTCGTTGCAGTCTAATCCTTGTGCATGATTTTAAGCTTCATAAAGCACTGACCAGCTTCTGCGCCTGGCTATTGCTAGCCGAACAACCTGTGATTAAACTCATTTGAGGCAGATAGTAGTGAGGCAAATGCATTTGTTTTGGTTTTTCTATTAAGATTGCTCACGCGCAGGCAGCTCAGTACTCAATAGATTTGACGAGTACAAGCCGTCTTTAAAACAAAACGGTTGCTAGGAAAAGTAAAGTAATGATATTAAGGAACACAATTACGTAATTTTTGTTCGCCGATTGCACTTTCTATCCCTGTGCATATTAAGTACTTTCGATAATAAAGGGAGCAAAGGTCTTGTTTACTGCTCACAAACTCCACATCAACTATACTTGCTATTTTTATGTTCCTTTCAGCTATGCATAGTTCATGTCCTGCATCCGTGCTTTCTGATGTTCTTTTGTGACGCAAAGACTTACCTTAAGGGGATAAATTTTTGCGTGGACTTGGACGCAAAACTCGAAAAAATGAATCCACGCAAAAAAATCCCCTTAAGGTAGTTTCCGATATTGCACAAAAGTCTGCTGTAAACAAACACTGTTTCTATTCTGCTCATGCTCATGCACAATAAGCCGTTTCACAAAACGGGCATGAAAACGAGTTGGGTGTCTTGCTGGGCGTGTTGTGAAGAGTGGTTGATTTCCCTTTTCTTTCGCGCTATGGGTAGCATTTAAATATGATTTACGTCATTGTGAGTATGCAAGTTAGCTGGAGAATGCAACTTATTTAAGTCGCTGAGTTTTCCTTTAAATGGACTGTTTTCAACAGGTTTTTGAAAATAATGATTTGATCTCCGGATCAGTTCTGGAAAAACTTTTTTTAGTATTGTGCTTGACATTTTTGCACTACGACAACAGAATGGGTAACATTCTCATTTGAAAGGAAAAATTGTTCTTAACTTTTTTCATGAAAATTGTTACGAAAAAAGGAAATTGATTGCTGTACAATGTCAGGCAAAATTTTGAGAAGATTTTTGAGCCCTGTTGTGGTGTCTCGCAATTTGTTTTTGTAAACCACTTAGTATATTAGTTTCACCTCTAGTTGATTATTTGCTAGCCAAAGGCTCATACTCAAGTTGTTTATTGATTACGTGGTCTTTTAAATGTGAGTTTTATCGATCAAAGCGCTGTTGTATAGGCATATTTTCTGTCCTATTTGTTTCCCGCGGGGGTCCGAATTATCGTGCTGCTTTAGAGACGGTATGTAATGGAGCTGGTTTACAGTTCTGAACTTTGTTTGATCTTTTTAACATTCTTTCGATTGCTTATCCAAAGAGCGTTTCAACACATGAAAAAACATTGCTTATGCACCATGGTTGCCTAGAGCTCAGTTTGCTTTGTGTCTTTTTAGGTTCAGTTCAGTTGCGTATTAAGGAAATTGTTCATAAAAAGCTGTGTTACAAGTAACTCCATCTCATGCTGTCTTCGCTTTGCGTGTATGAAAGTGATGACAGGCTCAGTACTTGTGCTAAATTTTGATGAAATCGGGTAAATCATTCAAGAGATTGTGATCTTAAATTTTGAATTCCCACATCACTTTTGATCTCTGACATATTCTCTTCACTGACTCTCGTTACTTAGCAGGTAGTTAAGCCAAGCAATTCTATGGCAGTACACTCACATTCAGCGCTAATTCTCAATATAGACGTGCAAACTCTACTATCGAGAAGACTCGTGCAGACTCGTTTTATTTTGAATTATTGCGAAATTATGAACTCACACTTCAAGACAAAGAATAACGAACTTAGTCACCCACAATTGACACAATCCACAGAGTAGGGCAAAACATGACAGAACCTAGAGACCGTTGTCAGGAACCAACAACTTCGAGTGGTGCTCTTCCACCACTCTACTAGTGACTCTCACTCACCTCTCCCAGGTAATCCCTGTTTACTGTCTGCCACACCAAACGGCCACCCACAGACTGCGAAGACAGCCTCATAAACAAGTCATCAAGAATCTACAAGCATGGAATTCAATCCCTCCCTCCACATAGCAGATCATCACCACGGACTGCGAAGACAGCCTCAAAAACAAGTCATCAAGAATCTACAAGCATGGAATTCAATCCCTCCCTCCACATAGCAGATCATTAGGATGTATCGTGCTTTTTTCAAAGAAAGGCTTTGCGGTCGATGCAATGGGGAGGAGGGGGGGCATATGATTACTCGTATCCAAATTCAGCGGAATACTCCTGTAAAATGGGGTCTATCTTGTCTTCTGTATGTGACCAGCACTACCTCCTGGATGGCCGCTCATCGTTGTTTTTTTCTGATTTTGTAATGATGGTGTAAGTTGATAATAGAACCAAAGTGAAGAAATCCCTCACATATATCTTAAAGCAATACACCAGTCGAAAATGATATTCGTAATACCAATAGCGGACAGTTACGGGATATCTATAGGGCATATTTAAGATTCAAAAAATATATATATGAAGTGAAAGAATTGAGAACAAAAATCTTACCCTGGCACTGTCACTCCGACGAAAGCAATCCTCTAACAGAGGTCTGAGCGCAAGTACAGGTGATGACGCATGGTCAGGGAGCAGCATTTCAAAGGCAACTGCTGGCAAAGACCGTGCGAACAGAAGTTCAACGTTTCTCAGTGTCAAAACACAAAGTATGAATCTTCCTCAAGGAGGCTTCACCTCCACCAAACATGGACTACCACTTGGGCAGTGAAGAAAGCGGCGAACAATTCGAGCAAAATGAGTGTCTTCTGGCATCATATATCACTCCAAGCTACGATTTATATATAATATTGTTTCCGTTTCGTACCCATCGGAGTCACTGTGCTATCGGGAAATGCCTGAAATGCCGGAAAATATCTTCGACGATCAACTAAGTTAAGTGCTTACAACATGCTGCTCCAACCTCTATACACAACTGAATTTGAATTTACTTGCATGAGCAAGCCTATTGCTTGCCTGGCGTGAAATCAAAATTAACAAGGTGAAATGTATCTCTATCAGATAATACTTTGAAAACAAAATGTAGGCGGGGGTTTCGTGAAAAGGATATGAATTATTGGAAATTAGAACATAGTCCCATCCTGGATGATTGACCTATGAATTTTTTGTCTATTTACATTCGTAAAACCCAATGCTGGTCCGTACATCTCTTCAAATTTATTCGGCAAAATTCGCAGATTTTGTCCCTCTTCATCGTAAAAATATTCCACGCAAATTTCTTCTCAAGAGAATTTCTGCAGCAGACATATTGTTATAGAACTACGACTATTATCAATGGAAATAATGTTCTACTGTGTGTTGTATCTCACAATCTTACTATTTTTAATTTATCCTGCAAATGAACGATGCTCACAGAACATGAAGCCTGGCATTACCCCCTGGACCGTAATGAAAGTGTTGATTGTTTCCGCCAATTATTTTTTCAAAACAAGACGCATCTGCGTCAACAAAGATGTAGGGTGCCGCCTTTTGCATCCGATCTCCCTTCCTGGGGTTGTTTACAAAAATTTGGTCGTCGCTAAAAGTGCTTTTGGGACTCCCGCTTTAGCGGAAGAGTCCTATAAAATGAGGTCCGTCTGTCCGTCCGTCCGTCCGTCTGTCCGTCGATCCCTCAGTCACCAACGCATTTTCCCGGATAACTGCTCAATGATTTTTTCTGAAATTTGGTGTGAAGGTGAAAATCCGTAATTGACGAAAAGTGTTTTCAATTTTCGACGTCAAATTGAAGAATGTGCTATAGTATGTATCTTTCGCAGCGATTCAAAGACATTGCTTACGTGACAATTGTCACAACATGAATTTTTTATTTCACATGTATTTTGCATGATCATAAAGGTGCTAATTCCGAAAACCTAAAATGATTCTGGCCAATTTTGTGGACAGTTCGAGGCTTGTCAGTAAATTCCAAAAATGCAAAACGTGCAATATTTGAACATTCTCTTCGAAATCCTGAAACGATTGTCTTTAATCAAGGATATTATGGTGAGTTGTCCACACAATATGGTTGAGCTAACACGCAACCTCTGCATGGGTTGAAATTAGTATGTTTTCAATAAGAGGCAGAAGATAAGTTGATGGATGATTCTTTCATAATCTGCCCTAAGAACTTGGCATGGGTGCACTAGTTTGAACCTGGTAATGGTAGACTTTATCTTCTTTGCAAAAATCCCTACTCTGGCACATCTCCATTAAACATCCGGGTCGGACAATGTGTTTTACGTCAGATGTTCCGATGGATGTTTCATTTAGCTATTTGATATAACGAGTCAGCTGATCGCCGGAACCATGTATATATTTATTTTTTCAGAAATTGGAGTTCCTTGTTCGAGATTGGTCGTGTCCTGCCGAGCACAACTATGGAGATGGTGCAAAGTTCCTCCATAAACGACTCCAGGTAAAGTTAATGCATGTGCTGTAGCTTGGCCCATTTCTTTAGTCCCATAAAATAACGTTTTGTTATGCATGTTTTGTCAGTATGTGTTGATTGTGCTGACAACCTTGCGTATGATCAAATATGTAGAATTGACAAAGCCTTACCTTGAGACTTATTTCAAAGGGAACATGTGCACGATGTTGGGGGAGGATTATGCAATGTGCAAAACTTCACTATCGTAGATGGCATGTAACACAAAATAGACAATATTTCCTTCTTTCATCAATGAAACGAACTTCGAAGCCAGACGTTGAAAGATTATTTTTTACATGCAATTTGCATCAACAGCTGCTCATGTGCAATATCAGGCAATGTAGAGTAGCATTATGCTGAGCTGTCTATTTTGTGCCTGCAGGACTCGCGAAATTAAAAGAAAATCAAGCCACACCCTTGCCAATCATGCTTTGTGAGTGTCTGAAACATAATTCTAGAAAAACCAGAAAGGTAAACTTTTCCACGCAATTCCACTCAGATTTTCAGGACCCGAAACTCTCTTGAATAATCTATTTCTTGCAGTGTAGGAAATGCTGGTTTTGAGGCTTACGTTTGTATATTTTGCCCAGGATTACAGTCCTAAATGTGAGTTTTGCATCGAGCAGGGAAGTACTATGATGTTGATAGATTTAACCCTTTTCTTTTGATTTTCATTGTTTACAGGTATCAGGTGGCGAAAATGAAGAAATGGATAAGATTCGTCGTTACATTGGAAATTGCTTTCAGAGTATCAACTGCTTTCTGATGCCACATCCTGGAAAGAAAGTTTCTACAAGTGAGCATTTCAAAGGAAACGTTCAAGGTAGATATAGTTGTTTATGTTGATCTGTTTTTATTGGCATGATTTGCTCACTA
>JAOBRC011042001.1:0-16196 GCA_027575255.1 Scolionema suvaense | reverse complement strand
ACTATTTTGCCGATTGCCGGTGTCTATAGATAATCGATTTTCACCACGGTCACAACTGGATTGATGATGTTGGGTCGCTCAACGAAAAGAAAGGAAAGTGTACGGAGAAAGGACATGTACGGAGTTAGGTCGGTATACGCTAGGGCATTGGTATCATGCAGTGAAATAATAGGTGTCTGATTCCTGCACCAATGGAGATGCCTTGATTTGTTGCATTGAAATTTTTGCAAAATTTTTCAGTAAAGTGAGAAACAAAGTCAGACCAAATGAAAAAAACCATCAGAGAAACAACATACTTTTCTCCATCAGCTTGCTTCCAATACTGACCAGGCAGATCCTGCAGATAGCGATCAGATCTTTTGTGACTTCGAAGTTCCTGGGAAGATACCATAATTTCACATACCCCTAGTACACACTGTATACATGAACAAAATAGAAAGTACATCAACAGAACTATTCTCAGAAATAAAAAAAACTATCAGAGTTCTCTCAAGAAAATCAACAAGAAGTTGAAAGAATTAACCACACACATACATGTACACTCCCCATCCATACCGGACAATACAAACTTTCCCTATAAGGACATGAGATGCATTGATATATATACCAGTAGCATTCCTACAATCTCTGCTTTGGTTCCAACTTTCCAATCAACCTAAAAGCAGATCTAAGACTAGAGACATGCGTGAGTGTTTGCCACAGTAAATACCAGTAATTAAAAAAGAAAGAAGGTGATTGGGAAATCAAAGTGTATTTCCTACCTGTTCAACCCGCATATCAACGATGACTTTGAAGTATGCCCACAGGCAATCTTCCCATGTATTACATGCTGGCAGAAGCTGAATCCAACATAAAAAATGTAATTAAAACATGAACACATAGTAATCGTAATACTTAGGAAGTTTTAGCCAGCCAAGTCAAAAGTCAGTAAAATGTCATTCTAAAATAGTAAATATGTACAAAGGGTAATGTTTTCAATAAGAGCATTTATTGAGGGTATGCTCTGAATAGTAGTCATCAGTTCCATACTCACATAAGGATTTCGGCCCTACATTCAATATCCTGAATTTTCCAGCAGATGAAAATAAGAAGATTTCAGAAAACGTAAGTGGAGTTATTTTAGCCTTAATACTGTCGGACTCGAGTAGACAGTATCCATTCACAAATGCATAGGCATCATAATACTCCGCTCTTCATTAGAGAATCAGCTGTACCCATGAAATGTAACCTATTGTGCAGAGGTAACAAAACAAACCAAATCCATACCAGGATAAATCCATAAGAACATAACGTTAGAAACCATACATGAATTAAAAACAAAACACATCATTAATATCTTTACTTCAGGTTTGCAATGAATATAGCAAGTTAAATTGCTGGAATTGGAAAATACGACAAGAAAAAAAATTGCAAACACACCTGTTCCAGATTTCCGCTGAGAGCAGCATAGACAGCCTTTTCATAAGTATTACATGAACTCTAAAAAACAGAGATGTTACATATCAAACTTTAGAGCATGCTCCCACGAGAAGGAACTCTTCACAAACCTTCTCATACCTGCTTCATGCTTTCCGAAGGTTATTACTTACTTTTGAAATTTCCCAGTGACTTTTTAAATTTTTTTTAAAAAATCACAGCAAATATTTTACCAAGGATTTTGTAATGTGCCTTTAAATGATGACATTGTCTCGTAGCCACAGATGGAGCATTTTAGGAACTACAGAGAGTGGGCACTTCCAGAAAAGCAAGACCCCCAAATAGCCTTTAAAAATAACCCAGAAAATAAGGTCATGAGCAGCAGCGATTCAATTTCAAAGCTGTTTCCATTACATGCTTACATCACACAGGTATTAACTGGCAAGTTCTCTAAACGTTCTATAAATAGATGATCTATAGTGAATCTTCATTGTCTGCAAATGGTGATGGTTTCATTTGCAATTATTTTCGAACAGAGAAAAAACTTGAAAATAGCATAACGACAAAGGTGAACAACCGTGCATTCAAATGGAAGCTGTTCCTCCTGTGACAGCATTGCAAGGAAAAATAGCATCCAATGTTCAATATCAAGCCAGACAGGACATAACCACAACTTTGGACTCTGGAAACCTCGGCAAGATAACAAGCACTATACCTTAGTAATAAGTTAAGAATCAATAGATCCCAAAAGCGGTAACTACATGGTTCCGACAATATGCATCAACTAAAACCTGAATCCCAAAACAGGAAACAGATGCAGCATAAACCAACTACATAAATGAGAAGAAATTGTCAACCAGACTTCAGTTTACCTCGTTAGCTAGCTCCCAACAATTCACTTTCCATAAATCACGATATGGATTTCCCTCTGGAGGAAGAACTTCATCTGATACATTCTCTGCAAAATCGGTTACAATGATGAAAGGCATATCGATACCAAACAAATGCAAAGCACTCATTCAACTTTCATGTCATAAGATCATTGGTCACATTAGGAAGGGAATATATCCTCACAGAAAGTGCCATTTTCAATTAGATTTCCAGGGAACATATAAAAATTACACCTCAGTCCAGAGACAAGAGATAATCAATTTTATTATTGGCAGCACTATAATTAACTCAAACCTGGGATCAAAATTTTGCCTATTATTTTCAATCTGAGCAGTAAAGCAGAGATAGTTAATTTCCTATTATTTATATCAACTTCTTTTCTCAAATTGATAAAAGGGCCCTTTAGTAGCTAAACTAAGGATACAATTCACAACAACACAAATTGAATTCTAAAGAATCTTTGGCGTTTCTCACCAGAAAAGTTTGGATCATGCCACAGACGCCAGCCATCAAGAGTTGCAGCTCTCCATGAATGCCCTTGATCAATACATAACCGCTGTGCCTGTAGACATTGGAAACAAAAAATCATAAATTAGTTTAACATGCAACCACTTACATAAAATCTGCACATGGCAATTCATGATATAGACCAATACAATGTCATGCAATCTTGATATACAAGTTCTCCGCACCCAATGCTCATCTAAAAATAGAAAATGTGGCTAACTTCCTCGCACGCAACTATTTATAATTTCAACCAAGAGCACAAAACGGTGCACTGTTACTGCATCACCAACTACTTAAACTCCTTGTTCTATGTTCTGTTGCTTCGCTAGCTGCAACCTAGCAAGATGTTTCAACTATAGCTTTGTCAGGAAATTGGATTTGATTGCTGAGAGCAATCCCTAGAGGGCAGTACCTGCCTACATCCTTTGGTTAACACTACCATGAGAATACGCAAAACCCATGTCTTTGCTCATCCAGTTATGTTATGCCTCTGCAAAACTGGCATATATCAGACGAGTAAATAAATTACTTAGATTGGAGCTAACTGCACTTTACTACTCATTTATGCGTTCATGGAAGTGCCATAAGAATATATATCTTACCTCCTCAAGTTTGCCAGCCTTCACAAACATGAAGACGTATTGTAGAAGCTGCTGGTCATCTTGCTGCAAAAGTGAGCAAGGTTTAAGTGTAAGCATAATTACTATCCATACTATCATGCGCATGCAAAATACTAAACTATAGGTAGTGCAAAAGTTCAACAATGAATGGGTCATTTCATTGAAGAACAAGATTTACAAATTTTGCATACTGGATCCTGCTATGAGGATTTAGTAGCCGCACAATAGAACGAGACAGTTTGCAGTAGAATTCCTTGATAATGAACAACCTAACTGCCCGAAGAAAGTAGTCTGCATGTCCTGTTCCCAACACCAGGTATTCTAAGTAAAGCCGATTACATACAAAAAGAATAATTGGTTGATAACTTAAAATTTAAAAGCAAAATACTGTTATGCAAGTCAAATAGAAAACGTTCAGAGAAACATGCAGACAGAAGTGGTTTGAATTGCATTCTCTGAAGGGCTGTAAAATCTTTAAGTTTTTCTTTGTCTTACAATTTTATTGATGAATACAAACAAAATATCAACGCGTGCAACAGTGGAAAAGGGAAAAATTTGGGTATAATGAAAAGATAATACTTCAAAGAGCAACAAAGTGACAGTTACGTGTTCACTTTTTTGACAAATAGTGAGCAGAAAGAGAGAAGCCTATAAGACAAAGCACTCTGCCAACAAGTAAGGGGTCAAGTTCAAATCCAAATTCAGACTCGCGGAAGTCTAACCGAGTGGTAGTCGCACGTCTACCGAATGAGTCAGTCCCAGGGGTTTTTCAGATTCGAAATATCTCATCTTGATCAAATTTTTCCAAAACAGAGGCTCCTGCAATTCATTTCTATCAACATACGACCCTCATCATAAGAAAAATATAGTATTTTTGTTGAAATGAGATTTATTTTTGGACTAAGAGATGTCCAAAGTGTGTAAAAAATCCAGAATGTCGTCTAAAATCGACCGAAATTACGCTTTTTGTGTCCAAACTTTAAATGTTTGAAACTCAACAGTACCAAATTTATGGTAATTTACATATCATGGAAGCATCAACAATCATAATGATGTCATACAAACATATAATGACCAACCCATTTTGCAGAAAAACAATTCTAAAACTAATACATTGATAAAAAAGTATTGATTGGGCTACTCAGAGGATCAGTCCATGAAGATTGATACTCACTATGAGTTACATAAACATATCAAAACAAGAAGTATGTTACCTACCAACAAAGTGACATATTACCTGATCAAGCATAGATAGGCAGCGGTGCTGTCGAAGGGGAGCATCCGGGTCCTGAAAAACAATTTTTCGAAAGTCCCACATTCATTATGCCATTACACGTACAAGTTTCTATGTTTCACATACATGAATACATGCTTTTATTGAATACCTTTAATAAGACCTTTAGGAATCTTGGAGCCAGTAGCACAATACGACTTATCATTCATAATGAAGTTGGAGCATTGCGCACGTGCAAGCAAATCAACTGAAAATGATGTGATATTGTCAAAAACATTATTTAGTAAAACCCTTAAACTCACTATTTCTGTTACGAGATTTGATGCCAATGACGGGTCCTTGCTACCCATTTGAATCTGATTCAAGTCATGTACAGTATGCTCCCTGCAACAAGAAAGGAAAGATAAATTTCATGTCAAATTCAACTGCATTCATCTCAATTTGAGTCACATGGTCAGTGGACAGCCTATCACAATAAATCCTCCAAATGACAAAGGATACAAAAATCAAATTACAACAATGTCCTCTGCCAACATGTCCAGTAAAAGTAATTCGTAAGTAATTCTATATGAGCTACTGGACGTTACGCACATTCAACAAAGACAAAGGTAGGCAAATATTGAGCAAGGCAAAACTACACATAGAATTTTATAACAGCTAGCATTGCTGACATAATGAGCCAAATGAAAGTGTTCAAAATACTACTATGACCAAAATGAATCACATCGAACAGCAATCAGATGAAAGCAACGAGTGCATACCAGTAAATTGATGAAGAGTGGAATTGAAGGTGATTTGTATCCAGCATATCCTCTAGATTATCTTGCGAGTTCTTTTCAAGCCAATCTACAATGAGCTGACACTGACGAGTTGCTGGTTCATGGTCAAACATGTGGTCGATTATGCGCCTTTCACTCTGACAAGCATCCTACACGGAGAAACTAGTCTATACAGCAAAATAGCCAAAATTCACATGAAGGATAAGTAATAAAGGAAGCAAATAGGCAAAATTGGTTTGAAGTTCACGTATCCTGTCTGGACTCAATTATGTGAAAGCGAATATTTCAAGGCACGGGTGCGCATAAACTCTTACATAATAGTATAGTACCAGTCTTTCACCCAAGCACTTTTCACAGACCACTGAGTGGTCTGTGAAGCTCAATTCTGTGATTGAATTTTGAAACAAAATCTACCTTAACCCTATTTATACCGGGCTTTTGGGGCTGGTGTACTACCGGAGGGGGGGATTCCTCCACCCTCCCAGAAGTACCTGTTAGACCATGAAGTATATGCTGTGCTTTAAAACAATCTTTTAGGAGTACAACAAACTAATAATGGGGCTTTGGGAGCTCCTAGAAGTGTCTCAGCATTAAGTATCGTAAGGTACACTTTTTGAGATTTCATCACTTTTGCATCATATTGAAGAAAAATCGTCCCTGAGATGTTTTGTCACCTGCAATATGTCTTCCAATTGTCCACTGCTCACAAAACTCATAGACCTTTTATGTTAGACTCCTGGGAGTACAATAAAACTTAAATGCTGATTCCAAAAGGTATACTTGAGGCACGGCGAGAGATTTAAGTGAAGGATTGGTCAGAATTTTGAGTGATTTTTTCGCATTTTTGGACCCACAGCCCTCCCAAAATCCCCTTGCTGTGAAAAATCGACTCACAAACATGAAAGGAAAGTTATGCCCTTGTATTCAGTATAAAAAACTATGAAAATTCACGAACAACCGGCTTAATAGGTGTAGCCAAAAAATTCTACATCGATCAATATGCGAAAGTGGCAGAATCAGAAACCTGACGGTCACTGTATCCATAGAAACCTGCAATGCCCTGTTATCTATGAAAACTCAAATCCACAAGGAAAGTTAGAACGCAACTGATGGCTGGGATATGGAATAGTCCCTTAATTAAGTAAGCATCTCCTGCCTCCTGCAAAACACCAGACTAAAAGCACTTGGGCACTGTCCACCCAGATATATGCCAGTCCAGGACTTACAAAGAAAGCTGGTTCCTAACCCTATTCCGTTTTTTTTGGGGGGGAGTTGATTCCGCTCCACTCGGGTTTTCAGAAAATATCTCAAAACAGCAAAAGCCTACAACTTGCTTTTCTTAGGATTTTAGCTATAGGTGTTGATGCGTATCCAGGCCAAATTTTGGCCAATTTGGCTCTCCCGTTCACGAGATATAAGCCTTTTATCACGTGGCATGCAACTAATTTCCGGCATTTTTAAAGAATAAACTCCATAAAATAAGTGAAAATGGAGAAGGTTGAGGACTTCAAGCCTATTTTTAGTCATTTAGGGACCGTAGGAACGTAACACAAGCAAAGCTGCATTAAAATAATTAATTACGCAAATTTTTTAAATTTGGCATGATTAGGCATCCACTACTAATTATGATGACGTCACTGAATAATCAATGCGGCTGCATAAATTAAGATGATGTCAAATGGTTCACCACAGGTTGGTCTATCATCATACCAAGTTTGGTGGTCATAGCTATAGCCAATCCGAAAATCCTACAGGGGGAGCAGAATCACCCCCTCTCCCCATATGTACAAAGGCCAAAATGGAACCATAATGGGATAGGGTTAAAATGCGTGTTTTGATAGTGTTACAGAACGAGCAAAGAGCTAAAATTTTCTGTTGATGTAGGATAAATGTAAGCCAATCAAGCTTCTTTCAGCAACCCCAATGCAAAAACTTCCAGTTTTCCATCTTGAATTTATTAGGAGTGATCCCAACCCCCCAATGAACCCAAATGAAGAAAGAACTCAATCTTTCCCAAAAAGGGTGCAGTGACCAAAGAGCTTGAATAAAACCCTGAGTACAGTATAGTATAGACTAGCAAAGTCTCTCTGAATTAACCAACTACTAGCATCTCGCGCTCTGCACCAACACCAATGGATTAGAAGGAGAACGAGAGAGAAAGAGAGAGAGACTAGTGCACTCCGGCAATTCCAGCCAACCCTCCTAATGGCAGTATGACACAAAAGCCTTTCCTTGCAAAATTATGGGGGTCTTGATGACCAGATAATTAAACCATGTGCGTAATAATCATTAGGAACACCTTGTCACTGTGTCCCCCGTAGCCACGGGACATTCAAGCAAAATTTAGCAACCTAGAAATCTGGTTCATTGACAGGAAGAATATTAAGAGCCAAAAGCAGTGAGTGGCAGAGTGCACAAGTCTCTCTTTCTGGTTGTCATCGCACGGCTTCTGTGGCCCTCTTGCAGGATTAGAATAGAGAGACTTGTCAAGTCTAAGTATAGGACAGTACAGGCCAACACGAATTGTTGCTTTATATTCAAATGTCTTGCACTTTAAATGCATATCTAAAACGTACTATCAAACTATGGTGGCAAAATAATCATTAAATAAAATAAAGAATCCAAGCTAACCAGATGATCCACGTCAGCAGTAGTATCCATATCACCAGCTACTTCTGATAACAAACGATCCCTGCAAACAAAATCACTTCAGGTAACTTCTCCCAAGCAAGTGTCATCAGGCCATTAACTTCAAGATGATGAGGGAAGCACAAAAACTGAGACTTTTCATGAGCTGCATAACAAAGCATATACAAACAACTACGCAAAAGTTATTGTCGATACAAGCTACATCTATGAGCTCCGCTTCCAGTGGAATTCAATCTATTAATTCTGTTGAATACTTAAAGAAGTAGAAGTGCTCTTGGGGAAAGATAAGCTACAAAGGTTTCCTCTGCAAATGTAAAGTGGTTTGAGTATAAATAAAAATTCCAAGTCTGACCTGAACAATGAACCCAGCAACCTCCAAGTGTAACATTCCTGATACAACTGATTAAGTAGAGTCAATGTTCGCTTGAGTCTGAAAGAGAAGAAATGTAAATGTAGGAGAAAATGAAGTAAAAAACTGCATACTATGAATTAGAAAGATGCTGGTCATCATGCATTTTAAGCAATAAATCAAGAACTACAGGCCAGGATGTTTTGACTTTGGCTTCCCAGCTGCACAGTAACTAAGTGCAATGATTTTGGTCTGCAACAATGCATTTGCTGATATAGATGCACACTATTGATACTAAAACTGTTACTACATTAAAGGAGAACTAATGTCAAGAAAAAAACTTTAGTAAAATGTTAGCGACATAGGTGAAGATCCCCTTTTCGGCAATATTATTTTCCCGTTGCGTTTTGTTTACTCTTTCATAACGCAATTTCGGTGTCAGTTTTATGCTACCCTCGTTGCCATCTTAGAGGTTCTGCAGTGCGAGACAAACGTCTGGGCTCTAGTATTGTGGTAAGTCAAGTGTGCTCCAGCAACAGAACTGAGCAAGACTGATTTCCTTACACACTGCACATAAATGAAATTCTTACCTTTACCTTCACAAAGTAAGGATCAGTAAGCAATCCAGCAAAATACACTGAAGCTACCACTTCACAGGCAATAGATTCCGAACATAGTTTGAGGGAACGGAAACTTCATTTCTACCTTATGTCTTCACTTACACAGTGGCAAACACCTACTGCTTACCAGTAGCGTAAACAAAGAAGCAAGAAAAAATCGCAATGTCTGCTATGAAATCTACATTCGCACCTAAGTAATCAATAGCCTGTCATAACTATCGGTAAGTGAAGGTGGCTCCTATTTCTGGTTTCAATGTCGGCATTGCAATGTAAAGATTCGTAGCAAGACAAATAAAAGGTGCTCGTCTTGCACTCTAGTTGTAGCAACCATGTAATCATCAAATTTTAGTACAAATTCATCAACCTGATCTCGTGAATTTATATATGTGGTTCAGTATACATGGCTGAATGGAAGCCGAGATTTGGAACTAGGCTTAAATTGGCATGTACCAAAATACAACCAAAGAATGTCTAGTTTCGCAGAAAGCTGTAAAGAAAAGGTAGGATAAATAGTTGAATTTCCTTGAATTTTTTTATTCTTATTCTCTGTGATCCATGCTTGAACTTTGTTTCTAGTTGATCACATAACTTCAGAGTTGGTACTTGTTGTCAGATTTAGAGTAGTGCAGATTCTGTTTTATGACTATAGCTGCTCGATGGAAAACCAGGTCGATTTTCCATTGCTCACTGTGGAAAGACAGAGCAAGATGGCAACAAGTGTGACAGTACTAATTTACAAAAAATCATATTAACAAAACATCACTGACCATAACCCTTTGACTACCAATGATGTGGCCAATCTTTCAAGCAACCAGACATTTTCACGAGGTACTGCTGCCATGACGCATATGTACGTCATTGGTCGGTGACAGAGATCGCCGTGGTCACTCCGTTACATCCACAATGACGAACATATACACCATTGATTATTGACAGCAAAACGGCTTGGCAGTCAAAGGGTTTAGTGTTCAGGACATGTTTGTATCATTACGCATCATATTTAAGAAAAATTTGTTCACCCATGAGTTCTCTTTTAATACACATAGATCACTTTACGAACATAGCACCAAAAACTCATAAATGCAACATAAACATATAAAGACCATGATCTTTGGTTCCAGATGTCCAATCTCTTGGACAGGCTTGCCAAAGAAAGAACGCATTGCTAAGGAGGATTCTTGCAAGGTTTGGTAGATAACATACCCAAGAAAGGCTCCATAGTGAGAGCAGCAGTTCATCAACCAAAACTTCAGTCTGAAGTGTTCATTATGCGGAAATCAGCTACTTGTGCTAATGAAAGAAGGAATATAAGACTGCTGCACGGTCTTTCATGAAATGGTTTGGTCAAAGTATGAAATTTTGATATGTGATACAGCTTCCGGACTTTGCATCTTTGGAACTAAATAGTATTCCATGATGAAATGATATCCATTGGAACTACATAGTATTCTGTCACGAAACGATATCCAAATCTCTCGATCTCGACTACCCTAGATCTCGAAATAACGTTCCAGTTCCAGTTCCAAAAATCTCTCGAAAACAAACACAAGCACTCTAAGAAGTCAAAACCACACCTGTTCCAAGCAAAATACAAATAAATATTATTATCTGCTAAAGGGACAGGGTCCAATAGTACTCCTGAAATTGAAATTTTTTTGAGATCATTTTCCCAAAGTACCAGAATAATTGCCGCTAGGATTTTAACTGTGAAGTATTTTGGCCAAAGACAAAACCAAACAAAAGATATCTGCACCTTGATGCTCACTTCTTGAATTTCATTATCCACCACAAAATTCAAACCCTTACCATTTCAATTTGCTAAAAACCACAAAATATCACGTGGAGGTTGAGATATAGAACTATGTGACCTATAGAGTGCTTGTTTTTACACTGAATAGAACGAATTTTGCTCAAAATAGTAACAATTTTTTCCAAAACACCAATAGGATACTGCACCTTTCAGTTCTTGGAATAGATACTCAAGAGGAAGATAAGGAGGACGCACCTTTTTCGTGTCGGATCGACTTTACTTATATGGGACAACAACTGTTTGATATTATCTCGACAAGCCTAGAACAGAGTCAGTTACACAAAAAGCAAAATAAATTAACATCATGAATTAAACGAAAGTCGTGAGTTTTGCAAGTGAGAAAACTCAAAGCCAAGCCAATTATACAAAAAGTCCTTCCAAATAAGGAATATAGTTTTCTTGTGCATCAGGCTTCTCAATCTTGAGTTTAGTGCCCGCGCAAAGGACAGTGTACGTACACAGAGCTGTCCGCGCAATAGATTATAGGTGCACTGAAATACAGTTGTACGGTGATTAATTTTTTAAGAAATTTGAGCCTCCAGGGAACTCAGGCAAAAGGGGGACGTTTTAACCGTGAACCCCAAATACGAAGAATCAGTCCTTCACCCGGCCAGAGTCCATGATGGTGTTCTTTTGTTACGTCAGGCCCATGCAGATTATGGTAATACATAGCGCGCTAAACGGCTTATTCAATCGAAATTGATTGCAGCTGGTGTTGAATTCGCAAGCTTGGCAGACGGAGGAAGTGCAAATACAATTCATATCTATTCTCAGATACAGCAATGAATGAAATAAGGCACCCTAGCGATTTTGCAGTTAATTTCCTTGTTTGCCTGCGCGATCAATCACACTCGTCTTCTGACTTCGCCTGCATGCCAGCCTGCACGCGCACGATAGCGCGGGTCTATTCGAGAAGCCTGATGCATGGCTTCAATCAATATGATGCACTGGCTGGATGAGACCATTTTAAAAAATACGAGAAACAGCCAACAGCTGTGTAAATATTCTCAAGACTAAATGAATAAAGGATGATGATCATTTGCACACATGCAAGGTAGAAAAATGGTAACTGTCTGAGGGCGCACACAATTCTGTACAAGTATTGTATAGTATTGCCACGCATATGACGTTGCTTCATTTGCATTCAACAATACTTGCAACTTAATTGTACTTTCTGATAAGGTACACAATGAGACACTCAAAGCAATAGTTTTTTCACGAATGACAAATTGTTGATGGAATTCAAAACCGCAATAAGTCCCAAAAACACATTTTGAAAAATTGCATCATGAAGTTGAAACTGCCATATTTTGATGTTAGTGAAAATTCCAGCTGCTTACTATGAAAATGTTGAAATCTTTCAAATACTTTCTTCAACTTGTTTACGGAAATGAGGGGACGAAATACTCTTATTTGTCAAGAAACAGGCTCGAACGTCTAAAATACAGTCCAAGTTACCAGAAAAACTCAAAAATCCTACATTTCTGCCACTACCAACAGTAATAAATCCAAACTGTTTACAGCACTGGCAATTTCTTTAATTTTGCTCTTTTGCACTGTCATAAGTGCATCAAATCTGAGAATTGCGGACATATCACTGTTCCTCGCGACGAACCTTGACAGTTATTCAAAGATTCTCACGGCAAAAATCAATTTGAAATGTGCTTTGGGAGATGATCTATAAATCAAAGTGAACTCCAAAAAATAGAAGAAAAACTAATGAGCAGTTCTTGAATGTTTTCGAAAGTCAATTCTGGAGATGACATGAGACATCCAAAACAACAGTTTTCTCAAGAATGATACAAGTTCTACAATATAACTACATTTGTCAACATAAACTGAAGAAAAACTAATGAACATTTCTTAATGACCATTTTTGGACATGCATGGCCAAGCCCAACCTCCACATGCACTTTTCCAGATATGATGCATCGCTCTTTAGTTTTGTGATTAAAACTACTAATTAGTGATGAGCAGATTTTAAACTATTTTCAGAAAACCTTTACTCATTCCATTATTGGACATAAGGACAAAGGGAAATTGAGGAAATTTTTTTCAAAGAATTCCAGCTTTATCAATTGGTTTCTATGGTGGCCAAAGACAAGAGGCACAGGTCTCACTTTCCAGGGCACCAATAGAACTACTAATTACATACACAAAACCCACAATGTACCATATACTAACATCTTCATACTGCTGAACCAGCTCGAACACATCAACCGAAAGAGGATGTTCAGAATACAAGCGCAGAAATTCCCCAAAAAGGCTTCCAGCACCTGAACATAAAGAAAAACAATGATAACTTCAGAAGCATACATATTTCAATCGCACAAAGAGCTTTTGTTGAGCCATTCAGAACTAGCAGGAATAACAGATCTACAAGACCAAGCAATCAGATTCCAAAAACCCTCTTAACGTAATTATTTCAGTGCACAATGAGTAATGCGACTACATCTACTAGAATTTTCTTTGCACATTGATCTGCATCAAGCAATTTGCAATATTTTTGAGACATCCCAAGAGTCAGATATCATGATGATTTCTTTAAGTTGCCAACTTAGTGGAATCCCATCAATTCAATTATGAATTATAGCTTCACAGCTATATCACATGAGGTATCGAAGAATGACAAGCCTAAGACGCATGCACAAAAACCACATTATAGTCTACATAACCATGCTTACTGATGACCATAACATGGCTTCAAACAATTATTTTAAACCCACCAGACACGATGTCCAGCACTTTCGCTTTCTCCATCGGTCATCGATTATTTCTGTCGGTCACTATATTTCAGCATGCACATCAAGAAGTGGAAAGAGACTTGCACAAATTTCAAATGAGATTGTGATCCGTATTCACAATAGAGTGCACAATTTTATCCTTTCTTCCATAGGGCCATTACACTGACATAATGAAATGTTGCCCTTTGCTTATACGGCTGCTTCCATTGCAATTAGCTGTGTTTGTTGTTCCTAAACTAAATAGATAGGCGAAGACCAGACTGTGGTGCGTTATAACCAAAGTAGACATGTAGAAATACCACAGAAATTTTATGTTCCTTGAAAAAATATGTTTTCAGTTTCCTCAAAGGCTTCGTGCCACACGCAGTGCTAAAAATTTGTATGTGATCATGCTACCCAAACTATTTTCTTTCACAATATGCTGCCCTGTCCTTACAACAGTTATCTTCGTTAGGACGGTCATTACATTTCTAATTGAGTATATAGAGGCTTGGTGGTTTAGGACCATTGGGAGAATACTTTAGGAGTTTTGGGAGGACACCTTCGGACTTTTTGGAGGTAACAAACCAAGAGAACTTGGTAAGTCATGCAATTAGAGATGTTTGATAATCGAGCATTGATCTTTGCAAAGCAGTCGGCTAAATATACGCTTCACTTCTTGAACACATAATGACAGCGGTGAATTGTGATCGCTGATATTGCTGACTTTCATAGGAAATTTCTTTTGCACATTTACTACAGCGTCCTGCATATATGTAAAGATAACTATTATACGACTGATGCAGTGCATCACTGATAGAAATATATGCTGAAGAGCTGCCGGAGACGATGACAAACACAAGGCATGATTCTGCCAGTCAGACAAACCTGCTGGACATTGTCCGATGACCGTTATTTGAAGCAATGCCATAGTAAACTACATAAAAGCGATTACTTTTGGATACAAAAAGCCATGTCCACACCAAGAAATAGCCTTTCAAAAAATTAAATTATGATCCAAACGAACACGATGCCGTTAAGGTAGATGTGAAAAATTACATAAAAGCCATAAATGGATCTTCACAAATTCCAGGAGCATCTTAAATATGACCACTTCTACTGTTATATAGCCGCATCCAAAATTGCTTTGCAATGGTCACTTTTTTAGCTAAATGATTGATAACAAAACTGACAACAATGTAGTGAGCAGATCTTTGCAAAATTGGGAGACAAACTAAAAAATAGCCACATTTGGACATCAATGGCCTTCAGCAACTGAATAAAATTCTTTCTGAAAAAATCAGCTTCATCCCTTTGTTTCAATTGCGGATTGCCAAACTTTCAAGTATTGGAATCACAGTAGTCTCGTTCCACCACAAGCTGCATAATTATTAAGACAAAGACAATCCAGCACTTTGTTGCCCTTTCACATTCAACTCTATATATTCAGCAAAGGTCCATCTTTATCTTCATCGGCTCTCCTTTACCATTTGCTATCTAACAAGCAAAGCATGGACTTGCACCCAGACAATCGCAATTCCTGATAATACCAGGATATGATGATTCCTGATAATAATAATACCGGGATATGAAAAGAGAAACAAGCTCCACCACCTTCCATAGAGGGATCTTTTTCCAGAACTGTAACGTTTGAAACTTCAGGAGATTCTAACTTCGATGCATTCAGAGATGTCTACAAGTGCAGAATAGCAGAGAAATATATTATATCAAATGAATAACAGAGAAGCCAATATGGATAATGCAAGTATGTTGATCTACACATGTTCACCAAGATAGAAGAAAATAACCTGTGGTATCGGTCATTTCTTCATTCAGATACTGCTCTCTCCAAGGCATAGCCATGAGGTATAGAAGTTCAATTTTAAAGATTTCTATACCATCCTTTTGCCTCATTCATTTGCTTCAAAGGCTTGAAAGCACTGGTCTCATACGCGATTCTTGTGGTCCAAGTAGTACAAAAATAATTTTCCATTCTTTCCCAGTGTTCATGACAGCAGTTTGGGAAAAAGTCGACTTTTTGCCAATTGCCTGTAGGTTTTATAACACTCTGTGGAAGAAGTTTTAATAACACTTTTCTTGCTTTTCTGGGTCGTTCTTTACCATTATTTTGTAGATTTGAACTTGTATATCTTAAGTCATACAAAAAATTCGAAATAACTTTCAGCATTCGGATTTAATCGGAAGCAGGAGGGCAGAAACCATGAACAACTGCCTCCGACCTAACTATCAACTCCTTTAACCCTATCCCTACTGGGCTTTTTTTGGCTCCTCAGAACTGGGGGGGGGCGGATTCCGCCCCCCCTCGATAACTTTTGTTTCCAATAAGCCATAGGCATGAAACTTGGTATGTAAGTAGGCCAATATGTGAGGAACACAATGACATAAAGTCTGGTCCCAAAAATTGCAGGTGGCAATGATGACGTCATCATTTGTTAAGGTCACCCATCAAAATCTATTGTTTTTAGAGTTACGTCATCAGAGCTTCACCAGCCGCAGAAATTGGTCCCAACCCCATCCAAAGCATTGAAAAGGCTATGAAAAGGTCTTGCCTAACTGTTTACACCAGTTTAACATAGT
>JAOBRC011040890.1:0-16200 GCA_027575255.1 Scolionema suvaense | reverse complement strand
TGAAGTTTCAGCACCAACGGATGAGTGGATCAGGAATTACAGCAACTTTTTCACGAGGGGGGGTGGTACCACCCCCCCTGTCCCCGCGGACCGTTAAGGATGCCTGTGGCCTTCATATTTATTTGGTGTGTGCCCTTTCAGTGATTTTCCGGAGGCATGCCCTGTTAGGCTAGATTATGCCCTGGTAGCTGTGTAAATATTTTAAATAATTCCGACATATTCCATAGCACACTCGCCTAAGAAAATACTCAGTGAGAAGCCTGGTGGAGGGTGCTATGATTTCCATCAAATCTATCGAAATGTTTGGATTGGTACTTCTGATTAGAGAAAAAACAAGTCTCATAGTATACTTAGAGGACTTTCAATATTCTTAGTAACAAACTTGTCTGCAGTTCTGGTGCGACCTGGTGCCATGGCTAAATGGAGTTTTGGCTTCCAGGCAAGTTTGTACCCACTGCGTTGAAAGAGAATTCCTGGCTGGGTTGTTTGCCATCACTTGGTTTTTGAATAACCTGTGGTATTTTGCTGTTTATTTATGCTGTATAGTACTGTGGATCATTGATGATATCAAAAGCGACGTATTTCAGAGAGAGATGGGTCTGACTTGCTTCTTGTGCTAGTTTTCCTTGGCTAGTTAAGCTTTTGTTAGTAGACTTGTCTGTATTGAATCTGACTGCATACGTGTTCTTTTCTTATCAGAGCCTGCAAGATTGTTGGAATTTGTCAGAAAGTTTATTTTGTTTGAATCCATGTTTAGTTCCAGAGTTTCTGTTTCTGCAAATCTGCCTAATTTTTTTGTATTTACTATCATTAGGCTCTAGATCTGCACAAGCACGAGGATGGAGACCACAACCATTCACATGATGATGTACTTGGATCAGACAGTTACCTGTGGAAATGTGTGGCATTGCTAGCTGGCATCTATGGCTTCTATCTATTTGAATTGTTGATGCACGCATTCAGGAAAGGACATTCTCACAGCCATGGACTGGTATGGAAAGATACATGTTTGTTTTCTCACCACAAGCACCATTTTTTTTTGGAATGAAGGTTGATATCATTTGTTGGTAGTTAATAATGAAAGCCGGTGTTTTGATTTCTTTTTTTATTTTTCAGAAATTGTGTGAATTTTTACTTGTATCTGTCACCATGTTTGTGTTATTCACAATTGAACTATTTTATTATATTTTGATTCTATCATGCCTTGTAGGATGATGGTCACCGTCACAATCGTGGTAGTTCACGCAAACCAATTAAAGGAACTATCGAGTTGAATGAGAACCCTTCGGTATGATGTTATTATCTTTGATGCTAATATAACTTTGTGTACTTATCTATTCACATGAATGCATCTTGTTAATGTATCGTCCTGTGAATGTTATCATTGTTCAGGTGAATGCAAGTTAAAGTTGTGCAACAAGTATGTAAAGCTGTTAAGAATATAAAGTTGACCAACGTATGAAAATAGCTGACCAAGTGCTCATCTTGTCTTGACACTTTTTAAGACTAATCTGATAAGACTTGCAATGATGTGCCATAAACCCTGTCCTGAGAAATAAAGGCAGCTTTTGATGTTGTGAATGAGGTGACCAATCCAACGAACAAATATATTCACACAACATCGTGAAGAAAGCAGCTGTGTATTTGTTCAATAAAATGTGGATCTGATATGCCCGTGACCAACTAAATTTCCCTCAAATCTTTTCAAACTGGCAGCGATATTGGCTGTATTGCTGGTTTCCAAAATATTAGAAATACGTATAGCTAACTACAGTTAGCCTAGCTGCTCTGGGGTCTTGGAACACACTAGTTAGTGTAGGGGGGCAAAAAAGCCCCCTACTTTTCTCAAAAACCACAACAGCCACACCCAAACCAATAGCACTTACTTACATATAGGGGAACTATTGAAGTTTTCTATTTCAGACTATTTACAAACATATCACAAGAAGCCCCACAAGATGCCCTCTGTCTTCTGTGCACTTAGCTGGATGATGAGCAGCTGAGATTGGCGGTATGCGGCTCATGCATTTCCATGACAACCAGCTAGTCCATTATCAAGTACTAAAGATTCATTGAAGTTCTCATGCGCTTTTATGATAGCAGGTTGAATTGTGGTGGGAAACAGCGAGAAGAAGCAAATAATGGCTGCCGAAGGTCAGGCTGGCTGGCTGAGAGTGAAATGATAACTTGCCAGATGTCATACAGACGATTGTGTGTTGCAGGAAATGTAACTCACTATTGATCATAGAATTGCTGAATAAGTCGAGCTCGGGTCACTTACTTTTGGGTAGAAATTTTCCTGTAAGATGTTCAAACTTTGCATTAAAGCCAATACGGTATGAGGAGTGAATTCGTATCATTAACTTTATGCTTTGATAGATCGTTTTGTAAGAAGTTAGCTATTCTTTGTAGGTGATGGACGCACTTAAAGCTTGTGTAACACAAGAACAAATTAAGAGCAAAATTAGGCTGGAAGTTGGGAAAAAAGACCAATGAGCCTCAGCTTCAATTTGTAGGTTTTTTTGAAAAAAGAATAATTTTTGATGATAAGGTCAACTGTATATGTGAGTATGCCTTCGAAGTAACTTTTGCTTGTTGGTTTCCAAAGGTCTCTTATTTCCATGACAGTTTTCATTGCTATTTGCAGAAGACCTGCTGCTGCGAGCTAACCTTTCTTAGGATTTAATTTTTGGTTATGATGTAATTATAGGAAGACACAATGCGGCAATTCTTATCTGATGCCTGTTCAATTAAACAGTTATTTGGCATGCCTATCTCCTCTTTCTGTTTGCAATCTGTCTGTTACTGTGATGTAACTTTGCAATGCTCATATACTTATTTATTTGAAAGCAGAACCATGATGCTAATGCAGAAGTTGAAATAGCAACAATTGACAATATTAAAACAGGAAACATGAAATTAGTAAAAGTGTAGTCAATGGCAGCTCACGCAGTTGCTTTTGTGGAAATCCTAAGAATAATTGGTCACTGTCAGGCAACAATGTATACATTTCACCCTTTTACTCTCTGGGAGCTTTGAGCGCAATTACGATATCTAATGGACACCGATTTTTTTGACTGGAATAAAAGGACCAGCAGTGGTCTTGGGACAGTCCCGTGGAGCAGGAAGCTATATTCTAGTCGCGTGTTTGCCATGAATCCTTGTTTGTTATCCTGAAGAATGTCCGTCACTACAAATTTTCCTTATTTTCGACCCCTTTAATATGTGTTTTTTTACCATGGCATGTTTTGAAGGGCCTTTCAAATTTTAGGTGTTTTCATTACTTTTTTGTTATCATGTAAATTTATGTACAATGATGATTCTTTTATAGAAATATCTGAATAGTGCAGCACTGAAACTGTATAGACAGTAGTTAACTGGAGTTATGAGTGATAGCGCATTCTTGAAAACATCGAAATGATTCTGCGTGTGAAAAAATAGCGCATGTCCATGTCCGCATGTATGTAGTCTGGGAAAAAGAATTAAATCATTGTTGATAAAAATCACTCGCACAAATTACATGAAGCTCACGATAAGATTGTGGAATGCCTATGTTTTGAGAAAGCATTCTTCATGCGACGGTCCTTTGTCTCGGTTTTTAGTTGACCTCGTTCTGCAGAAGTAGAAAAAATACCATCACGGAAGCTATATATTAATGTATATTTATGTGCTTGGGATGTTGAAGTTGAGATTTTATTTTTGATTAAATTGTTTCTGATAGAACTTGTGGGCGGTCAGTAAGTCATCCACTTTACATATGTCTTATATTTACCTGTCTTGGATCGGGAATCTAGCTATCTAGAATCGGGCATATTTTATGATGATGGCTGGTCCAATGATCTTGCCTGCTAAAATTCATGCGAAAGCCTGTCTTTTATCATTCACCTTGGATTCTAATTTTCGATATTTTTGCAGTGAAAGTTTGGTGATTCTTAAGAATCTGTAATGTCCCAAGGTTGGATAATCTTCGTTCAAGACCCTCACGATTTTAGGCATCGTATAGGGTCTTTGCATCAGCGAACAATTTGCCGTCCAGTGATTTTTTTATTATGCGTGTAATTATATGCACGTGCTGATTACCAGAACTGAAATCAGTACATTCTATACCCACTCCTGTTTCCAATTCGCTGCCTATCTAATAAATCATGCAAGCGCGTTGGCTTGCGCAGCATATGCATAATTAGTTAACAAAAGAACGTGGAAATCAAGCGGGACAGCGAATCGGGCTCTGATTCAAAGATCCTATACTAAGCATGAAGTATCGGTCTTGAACGAAGGCTAAATGTTGGAAAACTCCTGTGGTTGAACTGTAAATATGTGCTATGCTTAATTATTTTAGACTGTTGGGCCGGATCACAGTCTCTCTTTCATGGCTTGCTCAGCAACTCAATTTGCGGAGCTTGGTGACTGAGTCCAAAACCGAAAAGCAGCATTGTTTACAGTGGTTAAACCACATGGCATGAAGCTGATACATGCCAAACAAACCATTCCTGCTTGAAAGCTGTCTTCTTTTTACTTCAAACCTTTGTTACCATCCATGAGAGAGCAGGTAGATGTAAATCACAGCTCATAAGTGAATATTTGTCTGAATTAGATCGTTAAAAATTTTTGCCGTGGATTGTTTTGATTTTGGAGAGTCAGCCATGTTTGTTTCTACTCCTCTGACGATGATTTGATCTGGCCCAACAGTGTTTAAACTAGCCTCTAATGTTGATTTTCTATAGTGGAATTTGCTATCCCTGTGTTTGCGGTCAAAATTTACCTGATCCTATGGACATTGATTCTTTTTTTCTATATTTGATGTGCTAAAGTTGGCATGACTAACTGATGTTTTCTTGGATTTTTCTGTGGTTGTCTGATTTCTCAGTGACTGTATTTCACCTGTCTTCCTTTGATTCAGTACACGCGACGGACAAGTAGTGTGATTCGTGGACGCCCGTCTGGTCTGCATGATTGCGAATCACATAGTTCTGATGCGTCATTTGAGGATCAAGATCATGGCATCACTCACAAACATAGTAATGATGTAAGTATCTCTGCTTTATTCTTTGTGGCTGTCTTAGACTGATTTTGGAAAAATCTTTTGTCTTAATGTGCTACTTTATTCCCAGAAACGTTCGCGATATTCGCAAATTTGGGCCTATTACGCAAAAGTTAATCTCACGAAAGTGTTTAGAAACACATCCACGCGAAAGTTGGTTGGTCTCACAATTTTTTCCCCAAACTACGATTTCGCGAAGGTTTGCTACTGACAAGGAACTTTTCCAGCCTTAGCGAGAATTCTGGCTCTCAAACAACTAGGGATCTCTGTTTCACTGATGAATTGTAATTACTAAACCTTAATTGCTTAGCTTATTAATTTCAGAACAGAATATTTTCTGGCTCAGATTTTCATCTGGTGGATCCATGTCTGTTACTAAGTCCAATTTTCTTTTTCACAGGGGAGCAGGGTTCAGGTCCTTCCCAAAGCGCAAACTTTTTCTTTTGCGAAAGTTTTTCTCGCAAATTTTTTTCTCCAAAAAATTTCGTGAGTTTTTAACCTCACTACAGTTTCACTCGCAAAAGTGTCTCGGAATAAAGTAGTTGCCAACATCTTGATAGATATTCAATGCTTTCTTTTTGGTGGCCTCATTTCTGTGTGTTTGGAAGAGTTCATTGAGAAATCATGAAGCCTCATCTTCTTCATAAAAAAGAACTGAGGTAGTGAACGCACTGCATCTGCAAACATGACTAAAATCTGACCGACGCGGAGTAGGGTCTGTTGCTTTGTGTTTCACATAAACCTGCAGATTTTAACTTAGATTCTACAGTGTCAACAGTTGACATGCAAGCAAAGCTGTGGCCACGAGTTTCTGACTAGCATCAAAAGATACGTAAGTGCTGCCTCAATGTGGAACTAATACATGACCATAGCATTGAAAGTCAGATTTTTGCAGAGTGATAAGGAGCTGCATCTGTCGATGAGCACAATTGCTCATGTCTTGTGATTGGAAACAGTGATAGATGGGCAATACGGAGAAATTCTCTGAAGTTTTGTTGGCTACTGCCACTTTCTCACTGAGCTCACTTTTTCACTGAGCGACAATTAATACCAAGGTCTTCTTTTGTTGCTGAACATGGGCCACGTGATTTGCCTGCTGTCGCGTAGAATTTTCTGATTCTGAACAAATAGTTCAAATCATTCGCAAACTTAACTTCTGTTTTTTATTTGAAAGCTACTTGATTATATAACGTTATATAAGTATAGTCATCATTAATTGTGCTGACGCATGTCAAGTATTAATTTTCTTTTGTTGACACTGAAAGTATGGATGTGATGCTATGTTATGTGCTGTCTTCTTGCTCTTGGTCAGAATGCTGTTACGACTTAGATTGACATTACAATTTGCTGATGGATGCTGGATTATTCTTTATGCTTACTGATTGACTATAATAGTGCTCACTTATTCCCAGCATCAATAACTCAAGTCTATTTCTCTGGTATGTGGTTTGGAATGGAGCCTTTGTCCAAGCCCATCAAAAGATTCTAAAACTCCTTAGTGGTATCCTCTGATTGTTTCTATAGTTACTAATCAGAACATTCACTGATTTTGGCCTGGGCAGGGCCATAAAAATATTAAACTATCCTGCAGCATAACTCTTGTGATCTTTTGTGGGTTAATTGTCTGAGTAACTCTGCTGTTTGTCTTAATATTCTTTGGTCTGACAATGCTGGCTTGTGACATTCATGTAAAAGTTATGCAGTTGACAGTTGCTGCACAAGTGTCTGTCAATACATCTTTTTTTAAGCAGTTGCAATGTAATATCTGTAATTCTCTGTTGGTCAACACAGTATTGCAGTTTCTGGAAGGACTAAAGACCATGAATTCACTGCCATTGGTTACTAAAGGCTTCCACAGTTAAAAACTGTAGCCCAGTGACTAAATATTCCCCTATTGATCCTTGATGTACGTATATTTGAGGCAGGTGCCACAGGGAGAGCCGTTCACATACCTTTGAAGTAAAAAAAATAGAGCAGTTCAGCAATGACAGATTATTTAGATGCGGTGATACATTTTGTGAGCTATCCATCATGTCTTCCAATCTTGTACAGTCTTCATGAAGTTTTGGTTGAGCTGCTTTACCATGTCCTCAAAGTATTGTGCACCGCATGATCGATTGCAAACTCCTAATGGTGTACTCAGTCAACCTCTGCTTGTCATTGTTAAGCCTGCTTTTTTCTGGCTTTTGTCTAGCTGCACCAGGGTGCTGGGTTATCAGGAGTTGGAGTAGTAGGGCTTTTGGCAATTTTGGTTGAATTCAAGTATTTGTGTGTGTTGGTGGAAGGGGTTGGGGTTTTCCTGGGATAAAAATGGCAAGAAAGGTATAAATCTCTATTCCAAGCCTGAACATCACAGTGTATCTTTAAATGAGCACCACAGTTTTTAGGCATCTTTTTAACAACCCCTGACCTTGATAAAGCGCGAGAACGTCCTGGGTGAAAAATGTTTGCTTTCTATTCCTTTTTATTGGTGTGAGAGGAATCAAATGTAGTAAAACACTGATTGGACACCTAGGTTAGTTGAAGAGTTCTATAAAATGGGGTGTTTCCATCCATCTGTCTGTCAGCAAATCTTCTGAATTTAGTGTTAAGGTGAGAATTTTGAACTAAACATAGTGGTGAAGTCGGTTTTTGGACTCCCACTTTAATAACCGAATAACTGCCGTATGGATTTTTCTGAAATTTTGCGTGAAGGTCAAGATTAGAACTGGAATTCTGAAGAAAAAGTTTTGTTCTGATAGCGGGTGACAATTTTTTTTCAAAATGTTTCATATTTTGGTGTGAAACTTCAGAGCAATAGTAGATATCTTATGGACTATGTGTCATATCTGAGAGAACCTTTGTTCGGCTGGCAAGTAGTAATTAATGCTCCAAAAAAGGCCATTTTTAGAGTTTTTAAAATTATTCCAAAACTGCTGTATTAGTTTTTGGAAATTTTTAGTGTGAGTGTTAGTAGGAACGGTTATTTTGTTGTGAACCATATCTGGGAAAATTTTCGATGACCTTGCGGGTGGCAATTTACGTCCTAAACTGGCCTTTTCTAGGTTTTTTTGTGTTTCAAGAACTCTTCAATATCATTAGCGTTATGTACTTTTTGGTGTGAATCTTAAGAGTGCAATTACTTATGTTACTGTCAATCCCGCCTTGTTAGTTGCTATTCCATTGGCAAGCATGTGATCAACAGCATGAATGCAGTCTGATAATTCTGATAATTTTGTGTCTAATGTGGTTTGAATTGTCCCAACTCTCCTTACTTATTTTAAAAGTTTTTTGTAAATTGCATGTCGGTACGGTGAAAGTAGCTGTTTTTAGGATTTTTCAGAAATATTTTGAATTATTCATTGCTTTTCCTAACCACTCATCGTAATTTATTGTCTTAAACTGCATTGTAGTTATCTGATGGACCATATCTGGCAAGATTCTCGTGTGGCTGCTTCCATGTGTCATTTAGGTCCAAAAATAGCTACTAGTAGGGTTTTTCGAAACTGTTTCATTGCGCTATAGTGTTGAGTGTAAAATTAATAGCAAGTGCAGTAATGCTGTGGACCATTTGCTATATCTGAGGAAGCGTTTGCTTGTCTTGGCTGTGGTTATATTTTTGGCCAAAAATGGTTGTTTGTTCGTACTTGTTCTGGGATTTTTGGTATGAATCTATTTGGGAGTGAACAAAATTTTCCATTGTTTGTTTTCAGGAAATAATAAAGAACGCGAATGCGAATGAGGATGGCACAGTCATCCACTACAATAATGGGTCGCAAAATATACAAGTAACTTCTCCCGCGAAAAGTGATTCTTCCAATCGCCAACTGGTCGGTGACCAATCTCGTCTTTCCACCATCCGTTCAAAGGTGCAAGGTTTGCAAGCAATTGTGTGGATGGTTTTGATTGGTGATGCTGTCCATAATTTCATGGATGGTCTTGCAATAGGTGTTGCATTCTCTGAAGACTTTCCTGATGGCCTGCATGGAGGAATAAGCACATCTATTGCCATCCTCTGCCACGAGCTACCTCATGAGTTAGGTAAGCGGATTATGCTTTTCGTATGCAGTACTTTTTATTGCTCTTTACTGTTTGCATCTATTGATTACTGCGAAACTGATGGAAATGATCTTGATCCTTGAGTTGTATTATAAGAACGGTAATGTTTTAGGGTAGAGGGAGAGGGTGCTGTCTGTTATTGAAAGGATGTGTGCAGAAAGTGCGGAAAGGTCATGAAGACATTAAAATAATGCTGTTGTCCTTTGCATTATTACAAATCCTCTTTACTTTTTGAAAAAAAGTCGAGAAGTGGGATGGCTGGGAGGGGCGGGGCTCTCAATTAGATTCAGAGGGATATAGATTATACACGATTATCATAAGCCTGAAGACACGCACAAGAAGAAGTCGATCCGTTTACCATCATGGATCAGACTGTCGTGTTGGGACGTTCCTATTTGTGGGTGTTTCGTGCTTAGTCATAGTTAGATATTTGTTGCATTTCTGTTTCGTTTTCAGGTAGACGTATATTCATCATTGTATATGTTTCTGTTTCGTTTCAGTTGGACATTTATTCATGTTCTGTTTCGTTTCAGGGGATTTTGCTGTCCTGCTAAACACAGGTGTTTCAATTAAAATGGCGCTGTTATTGAATTTCATTTCGTCTCTGACTGCACTGATTGGAGGCGTTGTGGGTGTGGCTATTGGCACCCTTTTCAGTGGGTCTGGTTTCGTCTTCGCCATTACTGGCGGCATGTTCTTCTACATCGCACTGGTGGATATGGTCAGTATTGCATTCACTTTTCTGACTGACATTAATATTTTATTCAACCAAACCCCAAATCCTGCTTCTATTGCAGAAATTTGAAAAATTCATCCATAAACGCATGCCAGATTGTTTGCTATTTGGCTGGCTTGTAGGAAAATCTCGTCCGTTATGTATCTTTTTCGTCGGCGTTGTTTATGAATCTGTGGTTGACAGTTCGTTTGTTTCTAAATTTGCTCGTCACTCAGTTAAGCGCTGGTTTTAGATTGCGCCATCCTTCAGTTGAGAGCAATGCTTACGTTTTGTCTTCATTTTCTGTCAACAGGATGGCATACGTTATGTAAACTGTACTATTTTATTTCAGAAATACCTTTCGGGTGCGTGACCTAGCCCATTGTCTAGAAAAGTATTATTCTCCCTGTGTGTATGTGTAATCAAGTACTTGTTTTTCTTCCAGCTCCCTGAAGTACTGCACAGTGGACTTGTCAAGAAACATCCTCTTCGGTCGCTTACTATCCAAAACTTAGGCTTGTGGATTGGATTTTCCATCATGTTTGTTTTGGCTGTATACGAAGAAGATTTGAAGACTGCTCTAAAGTGATAACATCTTGCGGTCTGTCCCGGAGGAACTGTACCATGTCCGCACGGTCTATTGGGGAAGATGCGAAGTATTTGCGTAGTCCATTATCTCAGACCGTGTTTCGTTTCGGTACCAATTTGTATTCGAACAACAACTTCTATATAGTTGAGCCACTTGCTGGGAACAAGTGTTATGTGTGAAAATGCTGTCTGTCCTGTTACTTCAGTGAACCTAGAACATCATTTGCCGAGGGAGAATTTGGAGTAAGTTCTGAAAATCAGGCCTTATCTGAAGGGAGGGAGGAGATCGGATGTATTTTGGCTTGTGTTATGTGACTGATAAATCATAGATCAAGTTTGATAAGCAAGTGATGGGTTTGGTTTTGAACATATCATTTGTTTTCATGCCAAAATGTCAAGGAATGAAAGTTAGGTTGGATGCTGTATTGAGTTGTTGAATTTTCTCTGCGACTCTGGGAAAAATTGTTTGATCTTCAGTTTTCAGTTTTTTTCTTAGCACCATGCCTGCGTTTGACTTAATCTAGCTTAGCACACCCAGCATGCTTACGTTGAGGATGAAGCGGACGAATCGAAGTTGCGTCTAAAATCAGAAATAGCGCAGGCACTACCTCTACACAACTCCGTTCTCATTTCTGGCATTACATTCATGGATTTTCAGTCAGGCATGAGTAAGCGGTGATGTTAGGGACGTTCCTGATCTAAGATTGATCGTGCCTCTGAAGATCGAGTGAAACCTGACTTAGTATGAACCGAATATTGGAAGGAGATACATGATGCGAGTAAGGCGATACTTAACGGCACTTATAAACTTTGATTATGTATGCATGGCGTATTTTTCGTTTCTCAATTCTATTGTACGAATCTGCTGGTCATTTCGTGTATGCTGCTGGTCGGACTTCTTTATCTGATTGACTATGTTTGTTTGTTTGTTCTAGTTTGGTGTTCTGTTGACGATTTTAGTATTTATGACATATGATGCGGGAGTGATATCCTTTCTTTGTTTTTTTCAATCCGTTCGCTAGCCAGGGATTTTTTTCCATAAACGCGTTTCAATACTTTCATGCGCTGTTCTCATGTGGATCAGCACCAAACGATGCAAGTAAAAGATTTTCTGATCGCTGTAACCCAGAATGCCTGCCTGCCAGAAGTTATTTTTATCCTTATTTGCTATAAATTTATGTATTTACCATTCCATTCGCTCGTGGTTGAATTGAAAAATCAAATGGAAAGCATAGTTTTGATCATTTAAATATCCTATAATTTATGCAAATGGAACACGCAAATTAGTCTGCGTGTCCATCTGCATTAGTGTTTGTTGCTGATTCTACTCTCCGAGTGCTGATGTTTATGTGCCATAAAACTCTGGCTGTAGATACTGTTAAGTAATGCTTTTCGTTTTTGAGGTGAATTTCCGTTTCCCGTACGTTCTGTTCCCTCTAGCCCATTGAGCAAGATAACTGAAATAGCTCCGATATAAAACCTGGGCCCCATATGAAGAGTTGTAAACACTGTGTTAGAGTTTCTTGAAGAGTTGTATTATTTTGCCCGCTATGCAGTACTACTGAAGCTTTTGAGTTTTCATGGATAAAATGTGTAGTAAATCATATCCGATTGCAGCACGGGTATGTTGGTTTAGTTGTGTGATCTGGACGAATTTTACATTCCCATTACATGTTGTTTATAATTATTGCTTTCAGATCGTACTTGCATGTAGAGCGTAGCACATGGCAAACTATTTAACTGGGTTTGAAATTTTTCGTACGCATTATTGCCAACAGCCCGTTGAATTTGTTAATAATTTCTATTAATAGACGCTAAGTCGTCTTCATATTGTAGATACATGACGGATTGTTTTAGTCTGATATAAAACATGTCTTCTATCTGTCGTCAGCTACTGATTTATTTGCGAAACTAACGGGTAAAGAGAATCATTCTCGTATATATCTTCCCTCAAATGAACCCTGGCCAATACCTCGATCCTCTAATGCATGCAGATCAAGAGATAGGAATTGTTAGCTCATCTTAGTAAGTACGAGGCTCGCTCCCAATAGTTCTGAAATTTGACTACGCTTGCGCGGCTTAAGTTTCCACGGTGAAACTTCGCAAGGAGGTTCACAGCTAATAATTAGCATAGAGTGCAGTGAAAAAATATTAAAAAGTGTGTTGATTGAGTAGGGCATGGCATGGCGGGTACACTTAGTACTTTTTAGACGTACGCTGGAGTACAATTTCAGGGCTTTTCAGGTTTTCTAAAGAGAACTAATTTGCAGCCTTAATGTATGACGTCATGCATAATTAATACTTGGCAATGTGATCTCCAAGAAGGCATGAGCTATTAGGCTTGAGAGTCCAAATTTTGGCTTTTTTGTTTTTTTCGCTATGGCTTTGGAGACTGCATCCAATACCAAACAATTTTATATCCTTTGGTAGTGAAACCAATGCACTTGTAAGTATAGAAAATGTTGCCTACATCCATTATTCTCTAAGACTTTACGCAGAACGCAGTCTGCCTGAAAGCTGCAAAATCGCTAATTAGAATTCTCTTAGAAATACGTTAACTTACGCCACCTTCCTAAGACTGCTTTTCTAGCCCCTTTTTTTTTACGTTTCCCCTACATGACGATTCAGTAGCGACTAAGACCAGTGTTAGAAGGAGACAATTGATCAAAAATATTTTCAAGCGTCAAAGAAGCCAGCTGCTTGATGTTTACGTCTCAGATGATTGTCAAATGTTGGTTATTAGTATCAGTTCTTGGCCAACAGATCCTCGTCACCTCTAAATTCGACTACTTTCATGGGAAATTGGAAAAGAGCTCATACGCGAAATTAGTCCCCACGAAAAATTTGAGTTTTTTCTTCAATCCGTGAAATTTTAAACTTTCATCGTGCTGGATTTGTCCTAGAGTGCATGTAAAACACGAAAAAAGTCACTTAATTTTTCGCTACCAAGACCTCACTATGTTTGAACAGTGGCCCTATTACTATTCCTGCTATGTAATACAGTTAACGCTCTCTAATTCGAATTTCAGGGGGGATAAGGATTTGGTCGAAGGGAAGTCACTCCAATTTTTTGGGAGAAGTTCTTTTTGTAAGGAAGGTTTCGCCCCTGTTTAAAAATGTTCATTTCTATCCCTTATCCGCGAAAAATTAGGAAGCCCCTCATCCGCGAAATTTAATCCTATTAAAGTTTCTGATCATCCGTATTATGTTCATTCGGGTCAACGATTAGCAAGTATTCGAATTTTCTTCATGCTGAAACAAAGTCATGATACTCTTTCCGATTGTTCTGTAGTACTGTTGGTACACTCAAGATGCATATGAATTGATCTGACGACAAAGAAGTTCAAAAATAGTTTTCTACATAGAAAGCCTTCCAATCAAATTTAGTCAGAAACTATCGCGGATCAGCCAAGCTACAAAAATTTTACATTTCGCGGGAAAAAACTTTCGCGAATGGGCCTTTGTAAATATTTTAGAGGGAAAAGTCTTTCATGAATAGGTCTTTTTCAAACTTTTTACGGGAAAAACTTTCCCGGAACAGATAAAATATAACGAACTACTTTTTCGTTGTTCTTCAATGTTTTTCTTGTGTTAATCTTCAGTGATTACAACGCAGCTCCTCTTTTTGTTCGCTTCCCCTCCTCTTGTTGCCGTGGCAAAAAATTTGGAAATTTCTTTAGTTTTTGGCTCTTTCTTTTTCATTGTTTGCTTTTTCTTTGGTAATTCCTAACATTTCGCTGGAAAAACACTTTCGCGAATAAGCCTACAGTCCTATCTCGATAACGCGAACTTCCAGGGGGCCTTGAAAAATGTTCGAGTTGTCGAGAGTTATTTCATTGAATTGAGCTTGTGGAGAATGACAGTTTAGTTCGACCTACCAAGTAGTTCGAGTTTTCGATATTCGAGTTATCGAGAGGCAACTCTATTTTAAATTTTTGAGGGAAAAAACTTTCGCGGAATGGGCCGTTCGAAATATTTCACGGGGAAAAACTCGCGAATTGAGCCAACAATCGCAAAATCGCGAAAGTTTCTTGACGCAAAAGTTTCTGACCTTAAAGTAGAAGGTGGTTTCTTGGTTCAACAGAGAGTTAAAATAAATTATGAAATGTGAAATTAAATGCTGCGACTGACTAATAACAACACCATGGAAAATCGTATCCAGCATGATTGTCTGGTCATTACAGAAAGTCCAATTGCCTTTAACTATTACATTGTGATGAGGACAAGAACGAGTTTCAGGTCGTTTCTTTTCTGCACTGGCAAACGTATTTCAATTTCAGTGCAAAGATTATTTTATTGAAAAGATCAGGCAGGCCAGCCTATCACTAAGGAACTGCGAAAAGTACAGGGAGTGGCAAAAACAGAATCCGCGAACAAAGAACACAAATTTTCATAGAAAACATCTTATTCAATAAATACAATTTCAAGCAATAAGCACATTATAGAAACAAAAAACTGAAGAATTGACAATAATTTATTACATCGGAAATGGCAGATTAGCAAAATAAAAGACGCGTCCAGTAAGCGAACAGAGCGAACACCAGAATGCAACACCTAGTCAGCACATCAAACTACAACACGTAGTCAGCACATCAAACTACAACACCCAAAGCCCAGTCAACATCATTCCCAACAGATTTACATTCAAAGAACAGAAGCCACTCTGATTATAACAGAACCTCTGATATTTGCGCTTCACGTTCTGTGCCCAGAGAAACGGCAAAAGCCCCTGAAAACAGTGGAAAGGGGGCGAGCGGAATGCAAGGAAGAGCACTCCAGTCGGTACCAGACATGACGCAAGTAACAGTCTGGCGCAACTTAAGTCGATTACATCCAAGATTCCTCCATTGACAGTACAAAAGAAAACAAACCAACATACCCAGTTCATGGCTGAGTGTGGTATTTTGGATTGAAAAAATTTCGACATTCACCATTCGGTCCTTTCACGGAATACGCAAAACTCCTTGACAAGAAGATTGCCTGTACTATAAGGTTTTGGTAGAGGTTACATGCTGAAGCACCGAAATAACTTCTAGACATAGCAGCCGTGGTCACACGATCAAGACTAGCAGCACATAAAACAAAAGCCAACCTTCTAAATAAGAGTTGTTGAAGAGCGCACAGTAAAATATAGAAGGAAGGTTTGATAAGAATAAAGGATTTGGATGTCATAATTATTACCCACGTGCGTACTAATTGATACGAGATTATAAGTGTCACTCAGGAGTCATGATAGGCCGTGGACTGCCCGTACTGCTGCGAGTTTCGTCATCATCGTTTTCAAAGCTTTCGTATGAGTCCGGTTTCTTCATCAGCTGAAACAACAACGACAAATATATAATCTAATTTCATCTGCCCAGTTTGAATGTAGTAACAGAAACATGTATAAACAAATAACTGATAAACGATCTTGCTACATCAACGTGCAATGAAAACAAGCTTCATTCGCCCAGCAAAGCAAACACAGACGTTATAGCCTAAAGCAGAGTCCCTAGCGAAATGAGCGAAAAATGTTTCAGTGCAATACACGGACGAGAAGATGATTAACTAGAAACACTGCTTTAGCGAAATAAGGAATGTCAACTTTAACCTTTCAAGCTAGAAGAAGTTTACGAAAAAAAGACAGGTAAAATACTGAGGTATAGGCACCCTATTTCAATGCAAGAAGAAAAAAACATACAGCCACCGGATATCTTGCATCACAAAGACAGGCAGCTATGGCTGCCGAAGCAGAGCAATACATCAAATTCACACTAAAGGTGGTTTTGAATAATTACCGTTAGAGAATCAAGGAACGTGAATCCAGCAGCAAAGTAGC
>JAOBRC011040889.1:0-24203 GCA_027575255.1 Scolionema suvaense | reverse complement strand
GAATCGGAACCCCCCCTCCCCAGGCTAGGTAGGGTTAAGGTTGTCTGGGGAACCTCATTTCAATTTCGATTTCTGGTCCATATTTAGATGCCATGATAGCTGCAATGATTTCATGCTCTGGTTCACTCACTTTAGCGATGTTTATCTAACGTTACTTTTTAGTCATAGTGTTAGAGGTTATGCTACACAGATGTCAATGATTTTTCCGTTAAAGTGCTACAGTCGAACCTCTAATAGCGGCCACTTTTACTGCCAAGGTTATGCGGCCATTATTGGGAGGTGGCTGCTACTCAGAGGTTTGCCAAAAAACGTCTTTAAACTCGAACCCCTTATCAATCCCTGTGGGAATTTGAGATAGGAAGTTTTGATTCCATTACAAAGCAGAAGACCCATACTTGGATCAAATTTAAATCTTTTGTGTGCTAAGGAATCATATTTTGAGGCACAAATGTATGCTTTAGCACTTAATTTTCGCAAAAATATCAGATGCTTTTAGGAGGAGATCTTCTTTTATCTTTTTCATTTGGGACGGTGCCAGGCGGCCGCCTATCGTTGTTGGGAGGTGGCCGCTTTTCGGAGGTTCTGTATATGAAAAAACCTATGGGAAGCATTTGGGACTGAAAGGTAGTGGCCGTTATTGGGAGGTGGCCGCTGTTCGGAGGTTCGACTGTATTTAGTTGTAGTGAATTGGTTAACTCACTATTCTTGGAGTGACATTTAAACTACATCTCTATTTGATCCAAGCATTGATGTTGGTGTGGATGACACTTCGTTTGACAGCACTATTAAATGTATCGCACTATTGTACCCTGACAATGCGTGTAAATTACGATCAAGTACAATTTCTTGCAATAAACAAAGTGTAAGATATGTTGTTTATTCCAAACGAAGCTGTCTATTGTATTTGTCTTTTTATATGTTTCTGGCTTTAGGGAAGTGGCACCAAGTGAAGTGATCTTTAGTGCTGATGCCAAGACTGATCCCAGTATAAATATTACTGATGTTGGTCAACCTGTGTCTTATAATGTACTTGTAAGTAAACATGTTGTTCTGCGAATTCCTCTGCCATATTTGTGCTTAGCTAGTTTTCTGCAACCTTCTGTTCTGTTTAGCACCCCTTTCCCTTTGTTTCAAAGGCTATTCTCTGTGGTTGTATTGCCTAACAGAATTTCTGAATTAAGACTTTTTGAGAATAAAAGGAGCCTTTGTGAATGTTGAATGCTTTGGGTGCAAAGAGTTCACTAGCGTGTTTACAGGCACCTTAAGAAATTCAGCATCTCTTGCGACTTTCTTACTTCAGCGCATTAATATATATTGCTACCTCCAGTACAGAAAGGCTCTCTGTGTTACCTGCTCTCTTATTTCACAGTGCAGAAATTAGCTCTAAGTCTTCACACCAATTCTGAGCCATCTAGAAGAGATAAATGATAGGGTGTGAGGAATTTAGAGACTTTCCAAAAAGGTAGGTCCTATCTGGAAATTTTGTTCCTGGTAGTTTTGCATCTGGCTGTCTATCACCGCGCCTCAATATTTTGCTGTGTGTTTTACACCTCAATTAACACAATACGTAGTAATCGAGGCAAAGTATTTCCCATCCATCAAAATCATGCTGTTCCTCTGTAACACATCATAGAGTTGGGTGTACGCTTGCTGATGCAGTTCCTAACACTTTCAATTAAAATGACTTCAAATCAAGTACGGCATCATACACGTGCATCTAGATATATTTGCTGATGATCAAGTACTTTGTAAATATGCTTCAACAGGGCACAAAAGTTTAGTACATTTCCTGAAATGAATTTATTGTTTATGACAGACGCTACTAATAAGTAATTATTTTGGGTGTATTACATAGCGCTATTAAACTGCTCAATTGACAATGTCGCAAGATCTTGGAGAGAGAATTATTTAGTCAAAAATGTTTTTTGCTCTGCTTTGTTTTTTGTTTTTTTTTTGACTGCCTTTCTGTACAAGATTTGATCGTAGAACTGAACTCCAAGGTATTGTTTACTTGTGCCATGACGGATTCACCACCACTTCCAAATAAGTTACCTAAATATTTAGTAGTGTCAATATTTAAATATCTGATGATGTGAACCTCTTACACTCATGCACACACTCTCTCCAATCTTACTTCGGGGATATATTTTCTTCTCCGAATTTTCAAACTTCCAATTTTATTATTTTTTCAAGAAATGGGAAAGTTTTTGACAAAGGCACATCTCTGTCCTCGATTCGCGTATCCTCTCAGTAAATAAGATAAGGACACCTATGTCCTGATTTCGTGTATTGTTGCAGCAAATTTTAGACAAGTTTTATTGTTTTCATTATGCTGTAAATTTCTGGTGGATTCATTGCAGGTTGCAAACCATGGTCGCACACCTGTTGAAGATATCTTGGTTGAAGTGGAGTTAACAGAGAAGCATGAGGATCAGTTCTTACTGCATGTTTTTGATATCATGGTAGGTTCATGTGCAGTTTGGGGCTTTTCACGTTTGACAGATTTGATGAAAAATGTGTTTGTGTAGACACTTGGAAGTTGGTTCATCATTTGAAGAATAGTCAAAGGATGTGAATTTAATTTTGTTGTGTATCACAACATCTCCTGAACAGATTTGAGGTGAATAGATAAAAGATTTGTAGCTGATGTTCTTCTGCAGAAAGTGAAAGGAGTTGGTGACAGTGGCTGCTGGGATCAAATGCTACATGTTCTTAGCAGTCATCATCAGAATAAGGTCAGACCTCAGGAAAGCCGGATTATGCTTCTTGTTGCTATGTACAGGCTTACATATAAAGTCAGGTCACCAACTATTTTCAGAAACTTGTGATACACATTGGTCACTTGCTGTGATTTCTAGGGAATTGATTTTGTATGTTTTGTCAAGTTCTGTAACGTAATGAGTAAAGAAAAAGCTCATTTCGTTGAAAAGTATACTGTGAACTGCCTCTGATCCTATTGTGTCATATGTAGCCTCCTGATAATCTTCATTCCTTTGCTTTTCGGAGTATTGGTTTAAAGTTCAGAAAGGCTTTGAATTGCTTTGAAGAAATGATTAATAGGGTATAGTTTGGTATTTATCTTTTCTGCTTGACAGCTAGTTGAATTCTTTTTTTTTGGCAAACCTATGTCATTTGATTACACACTGGGATTATGCTTTATCTGAAGCTTTATTTTTTGCTGATGCTATGCATCTTGTATAACCCTCTGAATGGTGTACAAGATTACAATCATCAGTTCAATTTGTTATTTTTATAGTGACTGCAACCTTTGAAGGAGTTCAATGCACCTCTGTTGATAATTCTATCATTATGGCAACTTTCCTGAAAAGCCCGCTGATCCCCACAAGCAATGTCACCATCTTTTGTGATACGTTGTTCAGTCCTTGCTACTGGTAGTTTTATGATCATGTTAGTTTTTCTAGTCTTTTTTCTGCCCCTATTGTTGTTTTCTCAGCTTTCATCACTGATTGTTGTTTAATTTAGTTTCAATTTCATTGTTGACATAGAATGCTGTTGGTCTGGTTCATAAAATTTAAGTTTGATTTATTAAAGTGTATAGTTGCACTGCTTCGGCTTTTTCATGTTGGCCATACAGAAGTAGCTTTTGTTTATTTTTAGCTTGATGGAGAAAGCTGTGTGACGGCTACTGACGACCTCAGTTCAGTAGGTGAATTTTTTTCAGTATAATGATCAATATTTTGTGCAGAGCTTGCTGTTTGTCTTAAGATTGTAAGTTCTCACATCAGCAGATGCCCCATGAACTATTTCTGCCGCATTCTTGTTGGTTCTATTAATCTTGAAGGTCTTGAAGCATTTTCAGATTTCATTATTATATACAGCATTTTATTCTTTTTACAAGCAGAGTTCAGTAGTTTATTGAATGAGGCGATCTACGGTTAAACACAAACAATTTGATCTGCTTCGTTTCCTGCCTAGACACAATGTGTTTCCTATCTCTGTGTGTGCTCTCTCCAGTCAGCCCAATTTCCTGAAAAAGACACTCGTTTACAATTTGCTAGATGCCGGCTACAATCCTGGTCAAATTGTTTGGCAAAAAAGGCTTTTTTCACCAAAAATCAAAAATTGCCCTTTACGACTTTTGATCATAAAAGCACTTTGAACTGCAAGCACTTCACGATTTTTTTTGCAGGTGTTTAGCAACTTCTGTCCACAGTCTCTCCCAATTTACGTTAGTAGACCAAATTCCGCTCCCTTTGTTCTCTGAATTACCTGAAGAATTGAAAAATCCCTAGCCATACCCCAACACAAGCCCTACCGCACACTGCAGATACACTAGAAATGTCAAAACAAGATTTTTCAAAAGCCGGTAATAGTATGTCTCTCAAGCAAAAAACACCCTCCTGCCCTGATTTGCGGCTCGGTACTCGTCAACCTATTTTCATTTCCTAGTAGGATGGCACATTGCCAAAACGTGCATGCGTGCCAATGTATTTTGGTCAGGTTTGTCTGAAAAATTTCAAATAAGCTATATTTTCAATATTTGGAACCCAAAACTCACCACTCCTCTTGAAATTAGAAGAAAGCGCAATTTTCTATTTTTCTAGAAAATCCTGGCCAAATTGTTTGGCAAAAAAGGTTTTTTTCACCAAAAATAAAAAATGGCCTTTTTGCGACTTCTGATCGTAAAAACGCTTTGAATTGCAAGCGCTTTACGAAACTTTTTGCAGGTGTTTAGCTACTTCTGTCCACAGTCTCAGTGCAGTTGCTAGCGTATATGGTCCAAACACTGTGAAGAAACTGGAAAAAAAGGTGTAACAAGCCGATGCGTGTGTGTAGCACGGTATCTTGTGTTCCAGGCGAAGCTACCATCAAGGTGAAGCTACCATCTAGGTTCCAGGCGAAGCTACCATTATTGTATGCTCCGATAGCACTATTAGCCAATCAAAACCCGTAGTCAGGGTCTAAGACATTTTTATTAGGGCCACTGATTGGTCCTAGTTCCGTGAAATTGGACTTAATTCCATGATATTTGAGTCGAAAATTACAACTACATGCATTGCAAATAAAACTGAATTTGTTTCAAATGTGTTCTACATTGTCCAATGATGGGCAAAAGGAAGTACTAGCCGGCTGGTATCCGTCGAGGAACAATTTACGAACATGGTCTGTTTTGCCCTCCACCGCGCACCACAAAAAGTGTATGCAACATTGCCAATTTTATCAATTTTATCAACCTTATAAATTTCGCAGGTGCCGAACCCGCAGGTGGTTGTGTGAATCCAGTAAAATGTGTCATTGCCGGGGAATTTGTTACTCTTGTAATATTAACCACCAAAGGGCCTTGTACATTGGTGGTTGATACAGTTTAAAGTTAGTTCACAGTCTTTAGGTCCATCACTGTATTTGGACCATATACGCTAGCAATTTACGCTAGAAAACCGAATTCCATATCCTTTGTTCTCGAAGTTACGTGATTATTATGCATGCCAATGTATTTCGGCCAGGATTGTCGCTGTGAAACTGCATTGGAAAAGCAAGTGAAAGTCGGAGATGATGTAGTGGTTCAAGATTATGTTCCGTGTAAGACTGTTACCAGCATTGCCTGGTTTTGAATGACCATTTTTGGTGTTTAGGGTGGGATTTGTTACGTGAGAAGGTGCATGTGAGTGGATATGTTCGTTGCCATATTGGAATGTATGTTCTAGTCCTCTTTTTTATGCAGCCATTTTGTCCTTTTTCATTTTTTCATTTTTTTTTATTTGTTAGTTTAGTTATTTATATTGCTTGGGATTTTTTATTTTTGTATTGTGTTGGTATTTGTTGCTCATTGCTGCGCCCGTGTGGTGTGGATCTGGCGAGGTCTCTTTCGCTGGTTCCTACCAGTATTGATGCTATAGCACTTTTCAGCTTCCAGAGTTGATTGCACCTGTCTTGCTTCCTCCAGCTGTTGCATTATCCGTTGCCACTAGCTATGGATAAGTTAGCAGTTCCATCTTTGCCCTTGGCCTAACACTGTGGACATGAGAAACGTTATTTTGGTACTATTTTCGTTAGTTCATGTTTAATTTCGTTACTATCCATTATATTTCATGATTTTTTCATTACTTTTCTTTATACTGCATTACCAAGATCAAGCAGACTATGCTGTCACGAAAACTAACGTTAGGTAACGATTCAAAACACTACTTACCGTTATACTGCGTTATACTGCGTTATAGTGCATTACTAACATCCAGCAGCTTACAATGTCATGAAAACTAATGTCAAGTAACGATTCAGAACGTTACTTACCGTTATAATGCATTACGAACAATTACCAGCATCCAGCAGCTTACAATATCACGAAACCTAAGGCCAAGGAAAACTGATTGTCAGAATAGCGTAACCTGACAAAAACACAAATGCGGGATGCGTTTTTTTAATTTTATTTTCCGAATTTTACAACCAAAATGCGGGTTGCGTCCTCAGCGCTTTTCGCATTCACTTTCCATATATTCAAACCTATAGTTTGTACCTCATATTTGCCAACGCTTGATCTTGCCTTATGTGTTCTTAACTTTTTCTCATAAACATGCATAGCTCTGGCTAAACAGTAAAAACGGATTGATCTTTTATGTAGCGCCTTCTTTGTTTTTGCCCTACTTCCAGTTCGTCTAGTGTTTTCTTCATTTCTAGCTACGGAGCTTCTTTCCCGCCATGTTTGGCCCTGGTTTGTGTTCAACTGTAACTGTTCGAGAAATTTACGCAGCTCACCTGCCGTTATGGAAATGACGAATTTACTGACCAGATAGAGAATGTTTTCACTCAATTTTCAATTCCAAAACCAAAGACATGTGAATGACAGAAGCATACCAAATGCAGAGTTCATAAAATATTTTATTCAATAAAGTATATTTTCTTGACCGGGCAATCGCTATCAAGGACAGGCTTTCAAATCATAATTACTGTCGAACTGCCAATGGCTTATTTCAGTATGAAAACAAAATTAATCTTTCTCAGTCTTGATGAAACACGCAAGAGTTTGTGCGGCAATAAAGGTGATCTTATCTGGCTGGCATGCAATGTGTCTGGAAAATGAATCTTTTCGAAGTGATAGCTCGACTGTGAGCGACAGTTCAGCCGTTAACGGACAGACGAGTATCATTTGGCAGCTAGGCAACTATGATATTGGAAATCATATAAAAGAATCCTTTCTCAAAGTTCCCACTGGATGATTCTTTGTTGATAGTCAGCATTATTCAATTAGAATGGAAAGTACCTGGATAGCAGGGTATGTATGGAAAAAATTTAATCGGAAGAATTAAAATATGAAAATGTGGTAAATCCTGTTAAAAATACAGAAATACGGCCTGAAATTCATGTTGCGCGCGGTTTACGCTATTCTGACAATCAATTTTCTTTGGCCTATCGTCAGGTAACGCTTCGAAATGGTACTTTCCATTATACCGCGTTACAAGGCATTTCTAACATCCAGCCACTTACAACATCACGAAAACTAACATCAGGTAATGGTTCGAAACCTTACTTTTCCTTATACTACGTTATAGCGCATTGCTAACTTCCAGCTGATTATAATGTCAGAAAAAGTAACTTCAGGTAACCATTGAAAACGCAACCTAACATTATAGCACTTAAAATGAGTTACATAGGTCCAGCTGTATGCAACACCATGAAAAGTAACGAAGTACAATGTTTACAACCATTACTTTAAGTAATTTTTCGGAACTGAGCATTGTTTGGGGGAGGAGGGGGCGGTAAAGTAATGATAGGGTAACTATTGTGGCATAAAAACTATTTACGGCGCAACTTTTTTTTCAGGTGGGTAACGGAGATTCTTTCATTATTGCACTTAATTTTATAGTTATTGAATCGTATTTCTTTGTAATATACCATATCGATAAATTTTTAGCAGTACTTTAATTTCTAATCCAGACTTTACCGTATTATACAATGTTTCAGTTGGTACGTATACACAGGTAACTACAGTAAGCCAATTGTAAGCTTATGACTTTTGCAACGCAGGTTGGAAGCAGCAAATGACATCACAATAGCTTGCAGCATTATATTCAGTCAAAATATTGGAGGCTAGTTGGGTCATAAATGCTTTTCACTTCATTTCTGCCATCAACCGAATAGTTCTGCATCGGGACAGATTTAGTTAATCTCTGAGTTTTTAAAGATAACTGAAGATGATCCAGGTGTTGGCTCAAGGAACACACAACATTAATCTCTCTGATTCAAACATACTTTTACCTGCCGATAGCGACTTGCACACTTACACAAGAAGTAAAACATAGCTTTTTTACGAATTAAGATTAAGCCTGCTTTTTGAATTCGGGTGTAGATTTACAGGTTCCTCGAATTGCTCAAGTCAGTTGCTGCTCTTCTCCCCAGGTGAAGCTGCTGAGAAATTATTGGATCCCTGTCCATCTCAACTGGCAAGGGATTCAGTAGTTTCCCAGCAGCTTTACGTGGAGATAAGAGCAGCCACTGACCTTAGCAAGCCTGCTCTTGTTTGGTAGACTACTTCTGCATCCGTACGCTCTTAAGGCCAGGTTGAAAAGCGTTTTAAACAATACACGGGGAGAGCGTAAAAGAGTTTTGAATAGTTGAAATAGGATAAAGGTATTGCAAATTTCTATACCATGATGCTTCGATGAAATGTGCAGGGCGTTTGTTAATGTTTTGAACTTTTTAGGGGACGACTTCTCGAGAGGCGCGGGCGTTTCAAAGAGGAGGACGTCTATTACTTTTTTCAAAACATTTCATAATTTTTTAAACTTAATGCATCATTGAAATATGCACAAAATTACATTTCAATATCATTGTCAACATCTTTTCCATGTTTCCATATTCTTATGCGAAATAAAAAACCACAAAACTGAAAACACAATGTAGCAGTAGTAGTGGTAGTTTTAGATGTGTTAGTTAATTTACCTCCAATATACGCCCCTCTAGATGGGAGGCATCCATTTGAGGGGGATGTTAAGTAGAGGTAGGAGTTAATAGACTAAGGCATCAGAAAAGCTAAGTAACAGCACCTGATCCTGAAAGAAATCCTAAGTTTTGCTTGCTTTGCTGTGCTGTAGATCGTACGTTGTAGCTTGGAAAAGGAAAATTGCTCTCCAGTCTCTAACACACACCTAGATACATTTATTTCCTTTCGCACATTAATTTACACTCTGAACTCACTAAAACAGAGACTAGCCGAATGGACATATTTTTTTCTAAATAAAGAAAGCAAAGAAGTAAATAAAACAGTCGCATCCATTATTAGTAGTTAGGCTACCTTTGCTTCATACTACCAAGGAAATAGACTTGAAGTTCCTTGATACTACATACGAAAAAAATTGGTACTGGAAAATAACGTGGCTGTAAACATTATACTTTGTTACTTTTCATGGTGTTATTCATAGCCACACCTTAGTGACGCATAATAACGCAGTATAATGGTAAATAACGTTTTCATTGGTTACCTGACGTTATTTTTCGTGACATTGTAAGCTGCTGGATGCTAGTAACGCATTATAACGCAGTTGAACGGTAAGTAACATTTTGAATCGTTACCTGACATTAGTTTTCGTGACAGCATAACCTGTTTCATCTTGGTAATGCCGAATAATGGAAAGTAACGATTTGAAGCATTACTTCGCATTAGCTTTCGTGACTACATCTTAGCTCAATTAAAACTAACTTAAAGTAACGAAAAGTCATGAAATGTAATGGATAGTAATGAAACTAAACGTTAACAAACGAAAATAGTACCAAAATAAAGTTTTTCATGTTCATAGTTTAATGAGACCAAAATGTGTCTTCGACTTCTGTTCAGCCCTTCAATGATTGTTTCTTGAGAAAAGTGCATGAGCTGGTAAGCAAGCATAAATCGCATTTTTATGCGTGTGGGCTGTGTTTGCTTCCCAGACTTCAGGGTACACAGATCATCTTGGTAGGACTGAGTGTTAGGTGCCTGCAAAATATGAAGCCTCAGCTAGAGTCGCAAGTGCTGTCGGCCAGATGGTCAGTGTTGTTTAAACCTCGTTGCCCATTTTGCACCGCCCGTATGTTTATGGCAGGCATGCCCTCCTTGGTCTCATGAAGAGTTTTGCTTCTTTCTTCTGGTTGGTTTGCATTGTTCTGTCCATTCCATCGACAGATTCTCTCACCCTGTTTAAAAGAGCGGGAGTTTTCCACTTTCTGGTCTACATGCTCCTGTGCTCAACACTCAACTTCAAGTTAGATTGGTCACGGTTCATGTTGTGTTGTTTGTTCACCTAAAATCAAGTGATGGACCCAGTTTTTCTTCTAATTAAATGAATGTAACAGGCCTAGTTATCACCTGTGTAGTGCTGAGTGTTCAGTCCCTAAGGTATGTCCAAGCTATAATCAGAGTCACAATTCCTGATGTTGCGGTTGGTTTCTGGGTTCTGTTTTATCCTCAGTTATAATTTTCTGAATCTTGTGGGTCACATTCTGTACTGCTGGCAGTTTCATTTGTATTGTTTTATGGTGCAACTTTCTTTCCATCTTTGCAACCCAAAGTTAAGAGCTTGATGAATCTTTCCAGGACCATACCTGGGCTCCGGCTGTCTTTTTTATCATTGAACCTATCCTTTGAATATGCGAGAGCAGCGTTTGTGTTGCAGCCCTCTCCGGAATAGTCCCTTCTCTTCATACGGTTAATTGCACATCTGTTACGTCTTTCATAACACTTGATGCTTTGCAATTCCTTATCATTCCATTTGTTAGTCTGGTTTGTCCAATTCTCTGCTGTACATTTGGTCTACTAAGTCTGCTTCATTTGGGTTTGTGAGGAATCCTTTTTAATGGTGTATACTTTCTGTTTTAGGGATCAGTCCTAAAAGTTACAAGCAAACCTGCGCCAGATACTAACCCTGTTCGCTCTCGAAGAGATGTTGCTATCAGTAGAATTGTAAGTTGAAGTACAATGTTTTTCATACAGATGTTTGGCTTAAATTCAGTTTGTTTGAAATGCCAAGTACCTCTCCCTTCTCTGCGGTATTGGATTAACATTGCTTGTTTTCATTTTAAACAGAGTAGAGGATCTAGTCCTTTTTTGTTTTCGCTATTTCTTTATCTTATATCATGCCTTTTTCTTCTGTTGATTTGGAAGCTCTCTTACACTGATATTGCTTTACTTCGCCCTGAACAAAACTGGTGAAGTATTGAAGCCAGGCTATTTTTAATCGATTTTACAGTGGAATCTGTCAAAAGCGGACATGTCATGTAAGGGGGACCTCTATAAAACAGACACCTTTCCATGCAACGAACTGATCTCAGGTCAAGCTCTCATAAGAAATTCTCTCTATGGTGGACAGGCATAAAGCGGACACTTCATAAAACAGACTGTTTTTTAACACCAAATGACATTTTGCCTGAAAAAATGTCTTTGTAAATTGGACACAGGAAAAACGTTTTTTGATCTTTATTTCGTATATTTTTCTTTTTCTATTTACAATCTCTAAGCTTCTTTCAATGCTCTTATTTGCCCATGCAACGCCTTTATCAATCCTCAACAAAAGTGAATAAAACAAAGAAGATGCATTATGAACCAAGACATTTCATTCTCTCTGCAAAATTTTGGCTTTAGAGTCATTTTTAGGTACAAAGTCTATAAAAGGGATGCTTATATACGGCGGACGCTTTTTTCACCAATGGTGTCTGCTTTAAACAGATTGTACTGCATAGATATCTCCTTGAGACTCAATTCACCATGGATAGTATCAGATATTAGTTTTTATGAAAATAACCTAGCAAAGCCTGTTAACCAAATTTATTACGGGTCAGACTTCTTCCTAACATCATGATTCTAGCAGCGAAAATATCTACATTATTTACTTCTGATATTTGTTGGAATGCAAAGCCTTTATGTTGGTGACACACTGATTCACTGTACTGTTATGCCTATTGAGCATCCAACCTCTGGCCAGGGTAGAATATGGCTGTTTTGAATGAGACCATGCTGACAAAGAAGGTGTAATAATGTGTGGTTCTTGCTATGCTAAGCCTTTCGCACCAGCACCAACAAATTGTTCTTGGAAGAAACTATTTCATGTATTATCACACTACTAAAGTGCCTTAGATTCGTGTTGTTGATACTTGTAGCTCCCTGGATGTTTTCATCTGTCGTCATATGTTGACAACTGGCTTTTTCAGAGAAAATTTTTCAGTTTGGCGAAGTTACTGATGTGGTTGCAATGCTGCTTAGAATTCCTTTGGAATTCTTAGATACTAAACTTTGAAACATGGGTTATATGTTGAATTTGCGTGCCATAGAACATTTTGAAGGCTTGGAATAGGGCCGAACGCTGCTGACAAACAGTTTGTGATGCCACTATCTGTCAGTGTGTGGATACATTTCAAACAGCTATAGATAGTAGGGACAGTATTCCAATCACAAATTGGCTTATGATGCTGGTGATTGGTGCAATATACTCATTTCACTTTTTACTGTCATAAATCAATACTTATTTGTGCTACTGATTTCATTGTTCTATGTTCTATGCCTACTTCTGCTGCTGCTGATATTGTATTTTCTTGATTTTTTGCTAGGGATGTGATTCAGCAAAGTGCAAAAAGTATTCATGCAACGTGAAGCGGTTGGAGAAAGGATCAGATGCCAATGTTGTTGTGAAAGCTAGACTGTGGGATGAAACTGCGGCAAAGGTTGGTTTCTTGTAGTAGGCAGCTATCAGATGAATAGCGTATCCTATGTTCAGTCAATTAAGGATGTGAATGGCCGTGCAGTAAACATAAATAAATGGTGATTCTAGGGAGCTAGGCTTGGACTTGTATATAGCAGTATGTGACCAAGAAGAATTTTAATGTTAGATGATGCTTTCTTCAATGTGATGGTACAAATGCTAGGAGATCCCCTTGTACGATTTGCACTCGACAAATATAGCTACCAGCATAATCTTTGATTTAAATTATTGGAAGAAGATACCCAGAACCAGGTGCATGATATGCCGATCCAAAGTGATATGTATAATTTTCTTTCGTAATAGAGCACATTTTTTATGCTTCCCTTAGTTCTCTATTAAAGCAACGTACCGCTCTAAAACCGAATCCGCATTGGTGATAGATCTTGGAAAAACATGAGCACATGCTTTTGTTTGAGTGAAAAAGCTTCAGCCGTTCTTCGCAATGTCTCTTTAAAGTTTGATATTTTCCAGGGCTCCTATGATTCTCAATTTGCTCATCAGGGATGTCATGTAGGACCGTTTTATAAGGTCTATGGTGTTCCATAGTAACTGGGCATTAGAATTATTACTTTTAATGCTGTAAGCAACATATTACACCTCTCTTTGAGATTAAAGACGCCTGTGATGGATGACCTCGTCAGTAAATTATCGATCTTGAACAGTTCAAAATAACAACAAGCAGATTTTGTACATACCATGACGATAGCTATGTATGAGATTTCAAGCCAATGCATGCCGAAAAGTCCTGCTACCTCTTCATTGTCTGACGCAATACTCTTCAACAAGATCCTCAAGGGCGATTTAAACCACACTTCCTCTCTCCGCTATCATCTGCTGCCACTCTCTCTACTTCGCACACTAGTGCCCTGGGACCAGAGTTTTCATTCCTCTATACTGGAGCTTCTGGCTCTTAACCTTGTGACAGGTGTCCCCTATGCGTAGAACGAGCCGATGGTTCCAGTGTACACATTAGAGCAACTGTAAACAGCACTTGCTTTGATTTTTCTCTTTGCAAAAAGTCATGCGATTCATAATAAAACCAGCGATCTCTTTTTGTTTCACTGAACAGGTGGCCCATCATCCCCTTTTGAATTTTGTTGATCAGCTTGATCACTTCCCTCTGCTTGAAAGGGGCTTGAAACAATCTCTCTAAGCAGCGCGGCAAAGTTTCGAATGTGGTGTAACCCATGTAGACAAACTTCCAAAGCCACGGACTAAGAAGAATTACATCCCAAACACTTTCGAGGTTTGGCATAATGGTATTGGTGGCTAATCGAGGCAGAAACAGCAGGGAATCAGGCTAAGCACACAAGGACCGATTTCATCCGTCACATGCGTCTTTAAGCAAAACTTAGATTCACACATTTGATGAGTACTGATTTAACAAGTAGGATGGGATTATTCCAATTTGTCTAACCATTGTCATGCATAATTACCGTTGAGAAGCAAAATTTCTACCAGTCAAAATTCTTGATAACTTTGAATGCAGATATCTTTGAAGTACAACAGCTCTTTTTCATGAAATAAAAAGCTGCATTCATGTTTTGAAGGCTCTACTGCCATGCAAAAAATTATTTTAGACGATATATTGCTTTAACAGTTGGTGTGTTTGGAAGGCTTATATAGTGAGCATAGATTCAAAATAGAGGTTAAAAATGTATTCTTGGCCTGGTATACTGTTATGATTTCTTTCACTTGCTCAATTATGTTCCTCCTTGCAATGACTATGATTACTTGTTTCTAGGTTGCGGCTACAACAACTGAGCTAGTTGGATCTGTAAAATTGACTATAGCTGGGGATAATGCTCACTTGATCAGGCACAAAAACGGCTGTGAAATCCAGAAATCGGTATGTCCGTTCTCTGGGTTTTGATGAAATGAATTGTTTATTTTACATGGTTTGTTTTTGTGTAGTAGTGAATGGGTCTTTCATAGATTTTTTGCTTATTTCTGGGAGTTAGTGGCAGTGATATCCAGGAAACACTGATAATTTAATTGTACACAGACCGAAAGGTCAGGGAAAAAACTGTGCTCACTCCATAACAGCACTGCCTCCTAAAACTCTGAAACTAAGGAAACAAATCAATCAATCCTTGCTTACTCTTAGAAAATAATGCATCGGGTCATTTTTAGTTGATTTTTGGACTCCTGCTTTAGCAGAACAGTCCTATGAAATGAGGTCTGTCCGTCTGTCCTTCCGTCCATCCATCCTTCCGTCCGTCCATCCTTCCGTCCATCCGTCACCAACGCATTTTCCCGGATAACCGCTCAATGAATTTTTCTGAAATTTGGTGTGAAAGTGACAATCCATAATTAAGGAAAAATGATGGAGCCGGAAATTGGAAAATAATTTTTGTTCGGCTTGCAGGGTTTTTCAAGAATAGTTCAAAATCTGTTCATTACGTTTTTGTGCTTTTTGGTGTGAATTTACAGGGCAGTAGTAGTTATGTTGTTGACCACGTGTCATATCTGGGAAAACTCTCACTTGGCTTGCAGGTGGCAATTATTTTATATACGTCCAAAAAAAGGCGTTTTTCACGGTTCTTTGCAGATCAGTCAAGAACTGTTCATCTGATTCTTGTCATTCTTGGTGTACATATTAGGGGCAACTCTATGCATGTTTTGCGCTTGATGCCATGTCTCCTGAAAATCTCGTTTGGCTTACGGGTAGCAATTTAGGTCCAAAAATGGCGATTTTCAGGGTTTTTCCACGCATTTCATCGACGGTTATTGGTATTTTTAGTGTGAATGTTTGAGGCAACTGTATGCATGTTATGAACCATTTGCCATGTCTTCCGACTATCTCATTTGGCTTGCAAGTCACAATTTACGCCAAAAAGTGGTGTTTTTCATGTTTTTTTGCAAATATTTCTAAATGTGTTCATTCGATTCTTGTTGTTTTTGCTCTGCATGTTACAGGCAACTCTATGCATGTTGCGAACACTTGTTACGTTTTCTGAAAATCTCGTTTGTCTTGCAGGTGGCAATTTATGTTGAAAAACAGTGGCTTTTTAGGGTTTTTGTCCAAATATGTCATGAACGGTTCATCCATTTTTGTTATTTTTGGTTTGATTCATACGGACCTCTGTGTATGTTATGGACCATGTGCGGTGTCTAAGGAAAATCTCGTTAGGCTTGCAGGTGGCGATTTACGTCAGAAAATGGCTATTTTCATGTTTTTTTCTAAATATTTCTAAATATGTTCATCCGATTCTTGTCATTTTTGCTCTGCATGTTAGAGGCAACTCTACGCAGATTGTGAACATTTGTTGCGTTGTCTTGTTTGTCTTGCAGGTGGCAATTTACGTTAAAATATAGTGTTTTTTAGGGTTTTGTGCAAATATGTCATAAACGGTTCATCGATTGTTGTTACTTTTGGTGTGATTCATAGGGGCCTCTGTGTGGACGTTATGAACCATGTGCAGTGTCTAATTAAAATCTCGTTAAGCTTGCAGGTGGCAATTTACATCACAAAATGGCTATTTTCAGGTTTTTTTTCAAATGTGTCGACAATGGTTTATCTTCTCATTTTTGGCGTGGATCTTAGGGGCAACAAAACATATATTATGACCCATGCTTTATGTCTTGGGAGTATGTAACATTTTTGTTCACCGTGTAAGTGGCAATTTCTGTCAATGATGGCTGTTTTAGGGTTTTGTCGTAATGTTTCAGGAACACATTATTATGTTTTTGTGATTTGTGGTGCAAATCTTATGGCTTATGTGTTATATTCTCTTCTTGATGTGGAGATTGTGAATTAAGTTTGTGGGAGTCCACTAACTATGTGACTTGTTTCAGTCTAACGCAGCAGATAGAATGCATTGTATTGTTTTGCCTCTTGTCAGGTGTTTGAAATCTTTTTGTCCATCCTAGGAGAGTCAAAGGACATTATTTGGGGGTTTGTTTGACCTGAGCACTCTCTAAGGAGTCAGATAAGAATGTAGAGAACGCACCGTGTGCATTCAGCGCACATTAAGGAGTCAAATTTGTCACCCTGCAGTAAAAATGCTGCGAAAATTTGTATTTTGGCTCAACCGCGATATTACAATGCGCCATAAGCAAAGAAACTAAATTGAAATGGAAAAGTTGGGTTGTAAATCATTTATTGTCTCCGTTGTCAGAAACACACCATTTTGGAAGGAGTAAGTTATTTCTGTTCTCATTTTTTATTTGGACCACAAATTAAAATGCCACTACATTTGCAGTTTGCCTGAACCACGAAATTAGAATGCCGCGAAATGCAATTTTGACCAAAAAAAAATAATGTTTTGAAATAGCCGCAACATTTTCGTGCAATAAAGTAATTCTTATTTTGTCCCATCATAAGTTTAACTTGCAGCCCACAAAAACCTGTAGTTTTAAAATCTTTTAAATTTCTAAATTTTAAATATCTTTTCGGAACATATTTGAATATACTTTTCCCATATCGACGAGAATCTGTTTTTTTGCAAACCAGTCAGGTACATGATTGGAGAATATGCTTCATTTTGTTTAAAGATCCAATGAATAAGGTACACAGGATATACCCGTGAAGCTTGTCTCTCTCATTCTGTTAGCAGATATCTCCAATCACAACTTGCTTCAGAGAAACATCACCTCAGATTATTTTCTCCTCCATTAATTAATGAAAACTTCTCCTAAGAATGTATGTTCCATGATCATAAATCCCCATCTATTTTAAACACTATCAAGAATAGGTACACATACGTACTTCGACGTTCACTTGTGCAAGAAAATAGATCTTCCAACTATGAACGAACACAATCTCTCTGGATGTAAATTGTTCAGTCAGTTCCAGACTTTTAGCAGTATCATGCCGTTTTTTTCTCGTCAACTGTGGAAAACCTATATCGTCCAAGCTTAATCTTGTTTCAATTGCAGAACAAATCCATTCTTTGCTATCGGTGCAGCAGTGAAAAATGACTTTTGTCAGAATTTTCAATGAGCATTTGGTCCTCTAATGGTAAATTACCTCATGTTCTTTGTTCTGTTTAGGCTACTCTGACACTGGTACCCAGTAAGTCAGAGAAGAGCACTTCGGTTGCATGGTGGATCATACTGTTGGCTGTGATTGGTGGACTTCTGTTGATTCTTCTTCTCTCTTTATTATTGTACAAGGTTAGTAGTCGACCTATTTCTAAAAATATCCCGCTTGATCAATGATGGTCTAGATAGTGCAAATGTGCACTTACTTTTCATGTATGTCTCTCTGATCTTCATTAGAATTGTAGCAGGGAAAATACATGAATGTGAGCCCTACTGCACCTAGGGCGGGCTGAGGGGTCCTTACTTTTTGGCCTATAGATGAACAAGTTTTCAATGAAATTGCAAGAAATCTTGTGACTTTGTCTAGAATTTTATCTGTCTTAGAAAAGCAATTTAATTTAACAATTTTGGAGAGAAACCCAACCCCTAACTGCCATATCGAGTTTTGGTCCATCATTGTTTGGTTGCAAGAGAAGTAAATCATTGGCACTTTTTTTGCATATTGGATGCCTCTGTGACGTAATTATTGTGAAAAATCCAGACCCTATGACACGTAGAAACAATAGTTTAAAGTCTGCTTCTATAATGAGGATTTTGTTAGCAAAACAATGAGACCACCTGCAGTCAAACCACCAGCTGTAGATGTGCAATGTAATTGTCTAAAACCTTTCAGTTTCATTGTCACTGCTTACCAGATTTATTCAATCCACTCATGTAAGTTGTTAGGAAGGGGAAGGAGACACTTGACAGAAGTAGCCTAACACCTGTCAAAAGTTTGTCATGCAATTACAAATTAACACCTGTCAAAAGTTTGCAATGCAATAAAGGAATTGTAAGGACTAATAATTGTTTATTCATGGTCAAAATCCTGGTGAAAAAGGCGCTATGTAGGAGGTTGCTAAAGCTGCGCCTTACTAACTTGGTCCTATGAATTGAAGAATGTTTACTACACAGCCCTTCTCACTCTTCTGGGTTTTTATTTTGTTATAGTGCGGCTTCTTTAAACGAAAACGGAAGGTTATGAAAAATGAAGAGGAGAAACTGAATGAAACGACTGGAGCTGATGACGATTTTGAAGACTAATCCAAGGAAACTGCATGGCAAACAAGATATATTTAAACCATTCTCCACTCATTTTATGTAGCCAGGTTTATACCAACTTTTTCACGTAGTTTGGCAGATGTCTGACTGTTAGTGTTACCGGTAGAATGAGATGTAAACTTTTTGGGCGTGTTAGACCTCGCCATGTATACATTGCATCCTCGATTATCTGAAGCCCAGCTATCCCTCCTTGCTGCTCCAAATTTCTGGCTTATCCAAACCCTGTGCCACTCAATTAAGTTTCAAATAGTCAGACGACTGAGGATTGACTTTATCAGTATAATTGGAATTCTATTAGACCTCAATTCGTTATGATTTGACATGCTTTAACACGGTTCCCCACTCTAGTTGGACTGCTCTTTGAATCAAATGTGGCATGTAAATTAGCTCAATGTATGTTGATGAAAATTTCTGTGTTCTTGTAAAGTCTATTGATACCAGAAGTATTTGTATTTGCTTAGGTGGCCTGTTTTGTTGATAACTTCTTAGGTTTTTTATTGTGTTCTTTAGTTTCATTTAAGTGGTAAAGTAAGCAGCATACTTCTGTTCTACATTGTTGTTCGTAATAATATTCTGTCATTTTTTTCTGGGAATGCACTACCTGATTTTTTATCATATAACATGGTCGTTTTTAGGACCGTTTGGCGAGTGATTACGTTTTAACCTGCGTGGGCTATTGGTATCAAGGAAAGAGATTATTTTAGATCTCCACATTAAGTTGCTTAATGTTTGTTTCAATACGTCATGGTTAGTTTGAATCTTATTATTATTTTTGTGGGGTGTAGAGCTATGAATCTTATGATGAAATGTAAGCCTGAAGTTTCCTGAAATTTGTATGTGTGCTGTATCTTTGTCTTAATGTTATGATGGAGCAAGTATATGTTGTCGATTGTTGTGTGCATTCTTAAAGACAGAGACTGTGTCATAGCATAACAGTAGGCAGCAAGTGGCTAACATGGACGTGAAAAGCAGTTGCCTCGTACATGCTCTTTTAATGTCAAAATCATTGGCAGCTTTTTTCTTTCTTGTGATATTTTGCCAGAATAACCAGGCCAGTATGTTTACCATATTTCAAAGATTTTATCATAGTTTGAAAATGCTGTTTCTGAATGGCCACTGAGAGTTTCACTAACTATATCTGCCCCCATGCATGGTCAACAGACTTTTAGACTAAGAATAAGTGTAACAGTGGTAGTAAGTTGTAGCTCATGTGATTCAACGCTGCACAATTTGGTTTTGCTCTTCATTCCATCTTGTCATTATGCGCTGGTACAGTATAGTACTGCTGTAAGTCATAGTTTCCTAGGGGGTCTGAAGCCCCGTCGAAAAATTTTTATCCCCACCTGCAGTTATCAAACCCTGCTTACATGTCTCAGGCGCAACCCCACTTGCAGATCAGAGTTGTGCCAGCACCATTCAATTCCGAATTTCTGCCATAAATGAAACATTTCTACCAATAGGAGATCATCAAGGAATCATATGAACCAAAGGAAATCAACATAAACAAGTAGTGGTATGCTTGACAAAGAAAGCCCAGTGTATATAGTGTATCTATCTGACGTGCTATCTCTACTTTCAATCTTTGTGGTTGAAATGGACAACATCAACTTCCACGTGCAAAAATTTACCCCCAACATATTAACCAACCCCCAGCACAAATCTAAACCCAGCTCAACCCCTACCTTTCGCGTTTTTTGAAAATTTTTTCCCCCCCTTCCCCTGTAGGATGGGGGAGGGTGTGTGGAAACTATGTTAGTTTTCAGCTGAGATTTAATACTGATGCTACTGTTCTGTATATCAATGTGCTGAACTAGAAAAGGTTTGGGTGGGGATGTCGCATCTTTGTCTGCTATTGTTATGAAGCTTTATCCAATTGCATACTGGAAAGGAAGGCAGTTTAGTGGTTTTTCAACCATTTCAATAGGACTCATTTTGTGCTCAGTGAATTTGATGGGTCCGTTCTGCAGGTGCTTGGGTGTGAAAGCATAAGTTGCCTCCTTTGTACCTCATTTTTATGTCAGATATTAACATATGCTGCCCTGTACCCTGCAGTTCATTGATTTCATGCATGTTATACTCACATTGTTCCTGCAAAATCATATACAAATGCTGTGGAGTTCCGGGTTATATTAGCCCTGGTAAGATTTTGCCACTCAATTTTGAGCATGACCTTCCTGGCGCTATATCAAATTATATTGCTGATATAATGAAAACTGGAAGAAAGGTACTCTGTTTACCAAAAACACTCTTAGCCCGTGTTCGCTTCCTGCTGTTCTGTGAGGGTTCTGTGAGGGTATTTCAATATTTCTTTGCCTAAGTTCGACATATTTTGTGATTGTATAGTATTGGTAGCATCTATGTATGTCTTTGAAGCCCCACAGCGAATGGTAGTTTTGGTAAGAATTGGTAAAAGCTGTGGTATTCCTTGAAAAGTCGAAGTTAAGGGATATTTTATGCGTCAAATTTCCCATGAAGGTATAGCGGGGATGAATGGTGCACAAAAATAGCCAAATTGTGCGCATTTTGCAAAAAGCGTGAAACTCACCAGAATGAAGGTATAGCATGTCTGGAGTGATTTAAGGGTGGGTGCCACCTATGAAATCGCATTAAACCCCCTGGGAAATCCAGAATCCGGGGGTCACGTGAAGTCACGTAAAGCAATATTTGGGTTTGGCTTGAAATAAGTTCTGCTTGTGATTTGCTGCTTACCCAATAAATTATGAATATCCACTAACAATTTCGATGAAGAAAGATGGTCACTTGGTTCATTGCACACATCGTTGGTTTCATGATCTATTTGCACTAATTTGAATCATTTTTCCGTAGCTCTTTTTTTAGGTAAAAATACAGATTTAATCACCAAGAAATGAGATGCAGCTTGGCAGGTGATACCAAGCTTTTGTTTCCTCTGAGTTGGAAATAGCCCAGAACCATCATAGCACCTGTTACTGAATTGTCCATGAGTTTATTTTTCAAGTGTCCCTAAATCAACTGTTAGCAGCATGAAAAGGATGTAGAAACTAAAGATTCCATTGTTTAATCCATTCCTAAGAATTCCAGGGGAGGTATTTTTTATGTTCAACACTGCACTCTTCCCGAAGGTTGTGGTGTATATTCGTGGCTTGAAAATCCATTCAGCATGAAAGTAGCGCTTCCCCATTAATCACTATTGTCACTGTTGACGATTTTTTGGTCTGCAGTCGCGTTCAGTGACGCAAAATTGTGGTTTGTCTCAGCTGCAGCGATGAATGCGTAACTGAAAAAGACCCACTTTCTCGAGAAAAGAAGAATTATTACAGTTGCTTTACAAATTTTTCTATGCTTACTTAGATTGGATTAAGTTGTACATTTACCTTGGGTTCCCTTTAAAGGAGGGTTGGTAGAGGAAGGATGCAGGTTCCTGTCAGAAGTGAAGAGACGAGAATGCAATGCTTTAATTTTTATCCATTTTCTGTGTCTTGAAGATTAATTTGTAATACATCTGATTTAATTTTTTTCTTGAGTTTCATGAGTACGAGGATGGATGTGCCCAAGTCCTGTTCAACGTGCTTTCTCTATAGTGACCCAATGAAGCTTTAGTTCTAATGCCAATCTGCTTGACACACTTATGCTTCCTTTGACGCGCGTTTTTTGAAAGATATCACTTTAAATTTAGATGGGATAGTTATATGCTAGAGCACATCTCAAAAGAATTACATACTTCATAATGTAACAAAGTACTTGCAATGGCATTGTTTTAAAAAAGAGAAAAATTGATTTTATATGTAGTCCACCAGCAAAAGTACATGCTAAAGCAATGTCGTCTACCACTGGAATAGAATCCTCTGATGATGAACCTGAAAAAGACCACAATTGGGAAATATGTTGTTTATGCAAGGTTCCAACTAAAGAGAAGCTTCAGAAATCGAAATTGTCAACTTTAGAAGATCCTGAAGCATATATAATGAGTTGGCTGAGAGGATTAAAATATTATGCCACTTTCTTCTCTACTTTAAATTAATCAGCATGTTACGTCGGTAAACAAAGGTAATCTTCCAGACACCTTCTCATCCACTACCAAGTTAAAATATTTACCAGAGAGCTACACAGAGATGCCTCCTGCATTACTACTAAATGTGTCAAAAGAACCAAGTAAAATTTTGAACTTTGATGAGACTGAATTAATCGATGATCAGAAGTGGCTTGATGACCCGGACGAAACCCCTTGGGCAGTTTTCATGAAAATCACTCAAACATCTGTAAAGACCAAGCCGACATAACCGCAATGCTGCCAATATGCAGGGACGATTCAAAATCTCTGGCAACAAGTACACACAATAGATGTGCTCATCCATTCAATAACCTATTTTTGAACCCTGGTAAAGCTGTTGTCATTGTACTTGATCAACCCCTCTGCGCTACTGCAAAGAAGCTGCAAATAGCACCACTCTGATATTGATGAACCAGAAAAGCTAATTCCAATGCTAGGAGCTTTGCATACTGAAATAGCAATGTTAGCTTGTCAGGATGTTTGGTCACAGGATAAAAGACGGACTACTGCTTTGTCGAATTGTGGTATGACAACTTGGAAGTCTACAAAACAAGCGACGGGAGCTGAACATGCAACTCTATCCTTTGGTGAGTGGCAAAGTCAAATGGCGAAGTACTAAGTCCACAGTTCCAAATGAACTACCTTCTTTTCTTGCATTCTGTACGGTCCAGGAACTTAAACTATACGTGTATTCGTTGAGCAAGCTTTTGCAACGTTTTTTGTGCTAGATCATTATAATAATGCTTGCTGGCTTTCTGTCCACCAATATGATATGATAATGCTACAAGACGGGAGCTCAGCCATATGTCACGAGTTCCAAACTAGCAGTAGCAAGACCTCGGAGCATGTTCTCATCTATGGATTTGCAACAGCGTCATGAGCAACTGAACAAAGATGTGAAGGTAGATGGAAAGATCGTAGGTTTGACAGAAAATGAAGACAAATTCCGGCGATGGACCAGAGGTAGCCAGAGCCGTCTCTGAATTTGAAGAAGGAACAGTGCTACCAAGGAACTTCTAACACAAAACAAAGTACCTTCAGGAACAAACAGAAAACTCTGAATTTCATATTTTATTTTGACCAATCGATTTCAACCAGTACTCTGGCCATCACACATGCAAAATGTGCGCGGACCTAGCATTCAACCATATAGAAAAAATCTGCTGTAACAATCACAGCTAATCACACAATCAATCTAACAATAGGAAAAGAAACTTGGAGTTCATTACGTGTACAAAAACACTACTGAACAAATTAACTAAATTGACTTAGCAACAGAATAATTGCCCACATATATAAGATAATGCAAAATGACATGACTTGACTACAGTGGCAAAAGAATCAAACATATAAAAACAATAGTATAATAAGTGAAGGAGGATCAGCAAGGAGAAGAAGGTTAA
>JAOBRC011039778.1:0-16200 GCA_027575255.1 Scolionema suvaense | reverse complement strand
TTTTACGTCATTAAGTTTATTGCCCCAAATCTTTGTAGAGAATAGTATATATAGGACTTTTTGAGATGTTTCTGTCATTCTATAGCACCTGATGATGACGTTCAGTCGAAAAGCTTTGTGCTGAATAAAACTATGTTTTATCTGTGTTGATTTGTTAATCCAAATACCGTTCCCTGGAATGCATGGTTTGAAGCGTATTGATCTCCCATGGTTGTGAAGTAAGAGAATAACTGTGTTATTAATCTTCACTTATTGGTCAGGAATGCAGAGAATGTTTTGCGACTTCAACTTTTGTTTGCTTGTCTGAGGTGTTGAAGGTTGCGTTAATGAGTAGACGATACGTCTCTAAGGTAGAGTGGGTAGATCAATATTCTTTGGTCAGAGGTACTGAATGGTCTTCTAGGAAGGATTTATCAATGCCCAGAAGCCGTGAATCTAATCCGGATTAGGTTACAGGCAACATACCGTTCTTGTTAGGATTCAACAGATTCTTTTCTGAGTGCTATATGTTAATTATTTCAAGCGGAGGAGGATCAACAAAACAATATTCTTATACTTTTATTTAATAAAAGTATAGGAATATGTATCACAAAACGAGTGCCAATAAAAAGTAAGGAATGAAGAGTATTAAAGCCCTTGTATTTTTCTTCCCACCCACCCTATATAATCTCCTACATTCGAATGATATCCTTGTCATAGGGGTCAGTAGGCTGTGAAGAAATTCTTGTTTTCCTTCGCATGCTGTAAAGCAGAACCTCAATGATGATACAAAATAAATTCACAGCCAGAGTTTTAATATCAAGAAGCTGGGTAAATTGCATTTACACTGAGCTAGTTCAAGCACTACGATTCATCTACGTTCATCAAGATACTGAATAATGAACAAGCACTTATGAAGAGAAGAATGCATCCAGCCAAATGCCAAATAGTACTCCAGAAAAAAACGCCACAGGAAAACATAGGTGAACAGTTCCTACCTTATCCAATCAAGACACTAGACATTTCACTTTCAGACATGTCTACGTCAGAAGAAAATTCAAAATCGGACAGAGAAACATCAGCCTCGCCACTTTATAGTCTGATTTAGGATCATGAGCGCTGAGAATTGAGATTTCAAGTAAAGTCGACCACTCCCTCTACATATCGTGAACTTCCAATACCAGTACTTGGCACATGCACTGGACAATGAATGTTTCTAGGGTCAGTTTTTTGACAACAACGCTCACGGGAGAGCCGAGCAATTATTAAAAAATGATAATTGAAGAATTGATCCCAAATTCATTTGAAGCGAAGGAAGTAACCCATTTCTAGGAAACGATTGGCCACATACAGTATCGCCCTTCAAAATGAAACATAACCATAATGGAGATTGAACATGAGTAGTATCATCTTCAGAGAGAAAGTTATCAAACTATAGTAGAGTACAGTACTGTACCTTTTCAAGATTTTCTTCGGTTAATGAACATCTTCATTGATAACTCCACCACTGATCACAGGAAGAAGGAGTGTACCATTGCGCCCTCGACAGAACGAAGTGCCTGGAAAAAAGAAAAAAATTCCAGCTTCATCCATCGATATTATGTATGAGCGATGAAATGTGATTAAAACCCATTCAAAATGAAAGCCTTCTCTGCATGCATGAATTGAAAGAAAACGACAACAGCTTACTTGCGAAGCAACCCCAACTCAGAGGTGAATTTGTTTTCGAACACAACTCGCCACATAGGCAGAAGAATCATTCATGTAGTTCAAAGCGACAAACACACAACTGAAAAAAAGTCGATTGCAGAAAGTCACAAAGAAATATATTGTAGTTAAATACAGCCCCAGTAATCGTAGCATAAATTGATATTTGTTGATTTCGCTACTTTCCTCTCTATCTTTATAGTAATGTTGGTTGTTCTGTCTCTGGGAGCACTTGCTTTCCCTCGGCGTGGAGGCATACTCGTTCCGCTTTCAAATCACAACAGATTATTATCAGACCTACACACAACAGCTTTCAACTAGTGGCGGGACTCGACTGCCACCCGAAAAAAATTATACCTCCAGGCAATCATAGCGTGGCAATCGAACACTCGGGCGTGAGTTGGAATTGAGGACAACTTCCTTTCTTGATATTATCGGCGCTGTTGCAGAGAACCGAGGAAAGTGCTCTCGGAGGCAGCACGAACTTCAAAATGGGATATCGCACCAATGAGTAACTCAATCAGGTTGAAATTTTATATATAGCTAGTGGTCACCTTGCCCCTTCCTTTAAGTATAAACTTTGTACTACATAATAAAATATGCAAAAGATTACACGACAATATAATTTTCAACACCACCTTTTCCATATTTGCATAGAGAGAATTACCAGGATTTGAATTACTTTTGGAATGAAAATTTAAAAAATTTGACGAGGGAAGTCTAACACGCAGGCATTACCTTTGACAAGATAACCAAACAAATTTGATGATAGGATTTGGTTCATGGTGAACAGAGAACGTGACAGGTTGAATGAAAAACTGAATTCGATTAGTAAATTATATAAATAAGAAAGTACAGACTTACCACGCAAATCTCATCATCGAAATTGCTAAGAACTACGACATCATTAGGATTTTTTTCGTCCCTGTTTTATTCCACTAACCTCTTAGTATTTCCTCCTGCTTATAAACGTTTCTCGCACAACCCACTGAACTCAGTTCTTCATGCTCGATTCTATTCTGGCTGTATTATCCAAGAATTTGTGTACTGGTCACACTTACCATGAGATACATCTCTGCGTCAACTAGGTCTATCAATACCGCCACCTTCAACAGAGAACAACAGAAGAGAGGCAAGAAAAAAAGGAGACAGAGCAGAGAACGAATCTACAATTCGAGAGGACCTTCACTTCGTCAACCGAATTCAACGATGTCGACCACTGCCGCGATTCAACCAAATGGATAAGGAGCCGCGACACAGTATCGAGGACGCCATTCACCCATGGCTACCACAGAGTAGCTACACTCAGAGGAATGACCAGCCAATATCAGCCCTGACCTTTAGGGCTCTGGAATGGCTCAGTGGTAGAGCGGTCGCCTTGAGCACACAAGGTCGAGGGTTCGAATCCCACCGTCTGCAACTGGTAAGCGCGAAATCCCTAAAATTTAAGACGGGTAGGGGCTCAGTAAAACCTAGTACTGAGTGATAGTGAAGCGATGAGCAGAGAACGAATCTACAATTACCCCCTCCCACTTTTTGCCATGTTAAGCGTTTTTAGCAACGGAAAGTCAAAAATGTCAGTAAAATTGATCCAGTTACCAGCAAAAATGTCCCAGAAAACTGGGAAGATAAAATAATAATAAAATTATGTTAAAAGTCACCAAGTTTCAGCTCTTAAGCTCTTGCCGTTCAGGAAATATTGTTTGCCAGAGGGTGGGGTAATTTTTACCTCTCTCCATCGCAAATAAGGTAAAAATTTTGAAAAGTCGTTGTCTCTGGCACATTCAAAAAATCATTTCGTTTTGCTTCATCGAATTCTAGGATTTCTATGGTTCTTAAAAAAGATTTGGGGTTCCAAGAAGAGGAGAGAGCAATTGGGATTCACCTTGAACCCTCCTCCACTACCACTGTATACTCATCGAAATACAATGTGGACCAGCTTATGCACCTGATCTCCACTAACACTGTATACTCTTCCAAATACAATGCATGCTTGTGGACCAGCTTATCTTGAGCTTATCTTCATAAGTCTGCACAAATGACATGCACACAAATCAACGAAGCAAGGGAAATGAGGACAGTTAAAAGTCATAAAACCTCTAGGAAAGAATCTAACATTCAGCGTTGTTAGTCAGTAATCTTTATCTTAGCTGAGAATAACCTTCCTTTCGGTTGCAAGAATCTTCCTTTTGTCAATTGGTGTGGATGTCAGAGAAATTACAATTGACAGTCTTACGAGACATGGAATTCAGTACATATTTTTAATTAATGACAGTTATAATAGCATTAAAGGAAACAATTCATAGTGCATGTTTTCCTATGAGAAACTCTATGACAAATAATTGTGTGCAGTGTAGCCATTTAGATAAAACTAGCAGCACTGAAGACTCCAGTACGATTCGCCGTGCGATTTGGCTCTCCTCATATAAGCTCAGCAGAAGACAAGTTGGAAGAAAACAACAGGAGACAGAGAAGCAAGAATCAAGCAAAGGGGAAAATCGGTCCAAGAACATGGCAAATTATGTATATTTATAATTGCATTATTTTCGGTTAAACTCAGTCCTTGTCAACAGCTTTCTCAGTGTCCCTTTGAATCTAGATTTTTAACCCGTTTTATCGATCCCTTTGATACTTGCACTATATCTCCTATTAGAAGAAATCTGTGTTTTGTCACTTATGTATTTGCATGATATATTTTACGACTAGGGATTGAGGTAATATATATTGCAGGATCAGTAGACTTTGAACCTCATTTGGTCTGTTTGAAAGTGTCTGTTGTTGAAGCTGATTCGCCCACATACAATCAACATAATTTTCCTCTATGATTTCTGATATTGATGGTTTGAACGGCTTATCATGATCTCTCTTTCATATCCAATGGTAATGTAATCATCAACATCAAGACCACTGCGAGATCGCAACCTGTTTACAGACTGGATGCAGAACATGAATGTTTGGAACCCTCACTAATAGAAGGAAAAATGCTAAAGGATTGTCTATTGAAAATCATATTCGGTGTATCCAAAACCTGATGGAAAGGCAAGGCAGAGGGTATAAAATGCTATCTTCACACTATGCACTGAAGAGGGCCTTCAAAGAGGCCGTGGAGTGTCATGAAGCACTTACGATAATCACAGATAGGGTGAGTAGGAGCTTTACAGATGCAAGTGGATACATTCAATAGAAGAATCGATCAGTATTTGCCGGAGCACTCACAAGACCCTCCATCACATGCAGCTACTGATGTAACAAGCAGCATAGAAGCTACTGATGTAACAAGCAGTATAGAAGCTACTGATGTAACAAGCAGCATAGAAGCTACTGATGTAACAAGCAGTATAGAAGCTATTGATGTAACAAGCAGCACAGAAGCTACTGATATAACAAGCAGCGCAGAAGCTACTGATGTAACAAGCAGCATAGAAGCTACTTATGTAAGAATCAGCACAGAAGCTACTGATGTAACAAGCAGCATAGAAGCTACTGATGTAACAAGCAGCACAGAAGCTACTGATGTAACAAGCAGCATAGAAGCTATTGATGTAACAAGCAGCATAGAAGCTATTGATGTAACAAGCAGCATAGAAGCTACTGATGTAACAAGCGGCACAGAAGATCTAGCATTTTAGAGATCGTACCAAACAGATCATGGGAGGACAAAAGCATGCCCATCAAGATACCAAATAAGTGCCCGCGTGCTGGTTTAATTCTTAAGGATCCAGGGTGGGCACTTGTTCGAGGGGGCGCTTATTCGAATTGCCCCCTTGAATTACATTTCAATTACATTCTTCGAATAAGCGCCCTTTTCTGAAGGGTGGGCACTTATTGGAAGGGTGGGCGCTTATTCTCGAATTTCACTTCTAGGGCTGGTACTTATTTGAGGGGGTGCTTATTCGAGGCATTATGGCGTACAAAATATAACACATATACTCATTGATCTGGTGAAGATGAAAAATACAGCATCTCCGCCTACCTTGCAACTACAGTCAATGCCTAGTCTGTTATGCATCCTGCTTCTGGTACTGTTTCCCGTCCTGTGCCTGGTTTCCATACTGAACCTGCGGTGGTTACAGGTAAGCCTAGTTTATGTTTCTGCAGAGGGTGTTTTTGGTGCAGGTTATCCTGGATCTGGGACTGTGACCCAGCCTGCGCCTGGTGTCCACACACAACCATCTATCGTGTCGTATCTAATCTCTAAAGCAAATACCCCCCAAAAAGTTCCAGATTAGTTAAGCTTTTATCAAAATTAATGTTCATGCAAACAACAACGACAGTTAACATCGGTCATATCCATACAGCACCCAGTCTGTTAGCGGCAAATGGAGGTAAACCGAATAAATTCATGCTAATATTTCACGCTTCACGCTTTTCCTTCTAATTTTTCCCACACCGTGGCCTTTGTCATCATCAGTACTTCATTTATCCTCGTTTTAAAACACAGGCAAGAGTCTTGCAACTTCAAGGTTCGCGCATCTTAAAGTCACTGTAAATACGAAAACGGTGAATACTTTTTCTAGTTTTGTCGCAGTACTCTGTTATCTTCCGAAATAGTGGTTCATTCTTGATTCAACCTCCTGATCTGTTTGGAATACAAGTAGTGCGGCCGAGATAGAAATTTACTTCTTTCTCAAACACATTATCATGATCTACGAACACCACCCAGTCAGTCAAGGTACATTACATTACACATGCTCGTGGAAATTTATTTTTTCAATACTTCTTCTAAATTTGAATTGATGCTAAGTGGTTGGATGATTGAGCACCCAAGGTATGTAATAGTTATAGATATGTAATAGATATCAAGCAATTTCTACTGACGTCGTAAGCAAGTGGTTTTCGATTGTGCACCTCCTCAGCTATGATAATCTTGGCACTCAGATCAACAATGCCTAATTAACAATGCTTGTGACGATAACTTTCGAAAATGGATAATGACAAGCTGATTGATTTTCGGAACAATGGTTATCACGAAACCAAATGCTATTACATGCCTTTCTACAAGTTGATTGATTCCTTACAATAAACGTTGTCCTATCGTCAAAACCCAGTAGGTAACAGATCTGTCTCCCCACGTAGAAACACAGGGTTAAGTGTGCAGTCTTTAAAATCTTCCATGCACAGAAATCTTAGACATTACAGAATGGTAGCTGCCAATAACATCGGTGTTAACCCTATTTAGCCTTGGTACCGTCCTCTGTCGAATTTCCGTAATCTACTAAGTTTTCTGATCATAATTTCAGCTAAATTATATGCTTTTTTACTAAGTTCGGATAGGGTATTTCTGTGCGTGATGCATTCTACAACTTTCTGAAAGGATTTAAAGGAACAAAATCTCTCAGATTTTTACATCATTGCTGGGGGACATATGATTAGTTGATCATGTGTATGAAGTTTCATATCATTCTGATTTTACGTTAAGCCAATCTTTCATTTCGAAGATTTCTTATTTTACTGTCAAAAGTATCTCGGCTTTCGGCTGTCTGAAACTGCCTAATAATCACGTATGCCTCTCCTTTGAATCAGCTGTTAATCATATGCTGTCTCAGCGGAGAACTCTACCGAGTCGTGGCGACTAAAACTGGACTTTGTATGAAATGTAGAACTTTTAATAAAAATCATTGTTTGGTATGATAATATTTCATGGCGACTTTTACAAAATGATAATAAAAAATTAGGTGGTTATGTTCCTTTAATTTTGTTTGAAGTAACAAGGTATGCAGTAATATGTATGTTTACAGTCCTGCACTGACAAATCATATGTTTTTGGTACATATATTTTGTTACCATTTTTAGGCGTGGATAAGAGAGGTGTATTTGATAATAAATTTTGAAAAACATGGAGCGAAGTTGGGTTTTTTATTTGATAGGCAATAGCATTCATTTATGAACCGTAACAAGCTTCTGTTTGAGCACTTTTAATGGAAGTTAGTCATGCCCAAAAGTTTACTTTTCTTCCTTATAGTAAATTGAATTGTCACCAGCCTGTCATTCATATTGTCCATTGCAACAACGGCACAAACAAAAAAAGAAAATCCTACTGTGTTCATGTCTCAACAAACTGGCTCAATAACTTGTGGCAGTGGTAGTCTATCTCCACCTTTCGTGTCATAAGTATTTTGCAAAAGAGAAAAGATAAACATTTGCGACAGGTGGCTGGCACTACATCCTATGGCATGAAATCTATCGATTTTGGGGAGGTATGGAACTCTTTACCAACTGATAAGAGGAGAAACTACTACATTACACGGGGCGGGGTTAAAACATGCAAAACGGACAAATGCCTCTGCAGTTTATTTTGATTGTTGCCCTTAAGAGACCAGCCATAATTTTAGCATTATTTTAGCATATTTGGTGGATAGATATATACATTTTTATGATTACCTTGGATATGACTAGCAAGAGGTAAACAAATAAAGGCACAAATAAGATCAATAAATAGATAATAAAAATAGATAGGTGAATGAAAAAGTTTATGAATAAGTTCATAAATGCACGAAGTGATCTCTGACTTTCGTTAGTCCTAAATAGTCAGAGCTCGGCATAATTCGTGGGAAATTTGGTTAAAAATTATTTTATTTCCATTCGGGGTATAATGCTGCTCAAGGAAAACACATAAGTAGCCTTTGGAGTTAGTCAGAAATATTTGCCGTACTGATAAAGAGCAAAAGTAGAGCGCACAGAGCAAAATCTGAGTAGCATGACCTCCATTCTTCTCATAACGAAGAGCTACTTTGGGTGTTATTACTAACCAGCGCTAGTTAGGTTTCTTATCTCTGTGTATGCAGCGGTACATTAAGTAAATAAACAAGTTAGTTAGCAGAAGGTGTTATCACAAGTACGAACGTAGCCAGGGATAAGATCACCCAATCCCTGGGCAAAAAATTACAAGGAGATGGATAGAGGCTGATGGATAGGGATCATCCCTAATTATCTTTTTTGATAAGTCTACAAAGAAGCCTTTGTAATCTCGAGTCTCGAGTCTCTCTGCAGGGTTTTTGGACGCTGATTAACGTTAATTGCATTCATAATGTAATCCTTGGTAATGGCTATGAGGAAGGATGACAATATGCACGGCAAAATCATAAATAGCCGGTTTATATTCTGCTTCCACTTACCACCTATTAATTCTTACGTAATCAAAAATGCCTAAGTGGCAAGAACTAGTAAATAGACATCCAACTTAATTGGAATTCCGTGCCCTGAGAAAATGACAGAAGCTTCAAGTAAGCAGAAAGCGTGGGCATAGATGTAAGTCGAGTTTTTTGTCCTATGCATATTCGTAGTATTTTGGCAGTATTATTTTAGTATTATACATTTTGATTGCACTTCATCATAATGGTTATTCGATGCTTATTCTATGGCGTGTGAGATACTGATTTTGCAATTTTGCACTCAAATCAGAGCAGTTTTGAGTTCTCCTTTGAAAACGTGTTGAACAGCAAGTGAATTGGCCAATCAAAAAAGACAGGTTGGTTTCAGTATGAAGCTCCTTCATCCTAATGCAGCATATTTTTACAGGCGTAATTTGGTCTATTATCTAGTTATGTGTGAAAACTGTATCTGTATTTTCAGGATTGGCACCTGACACAAAATTCACCAATCAGATGCAAGTTCTTTGCTTATATTTAGTTTAAAAGAAATTTCACACCATGATTTTTTATATCACATGCTACAGAAAGAGTGTATATGCTAATTTCTGGGCACAGATGGTTTCAAAAACAAACAAACATATTACATTCTTCTTTATTAGCATCAAGGTTTTTGTAGCTTGAATTAGAAAACATATGCTTGGCACAAAGCTTATGGACAAAGATTACTCACAATCAGTACCGTAGTTCCCGATTACTTTTTGCGTGACATTCTCGTATTCATCTATTCCATTTCAAATTCTTGAAAGGGGGCCTATTACACCTGGGCGGTGTGCGTAAATGGACAAATTTTCGTGGAGTTTTGTAGTGTCAAGAGTCAAAAGCATGCGTAAAGGCGGTTTCAGATTTCAGGGCGTTTTCTGTAAATGCCACGCACGAAATTGGTGACGTCAAGTAGAAAATTCAACAATTTCTTACGTAGTAGCGTCAAACGTATTATTGTGATTCGCAATCGTTTATGATGCAACGTTCTCAATCTGCATCTGACATGTATTACCTAAACGTTCGAACGCATACTTCAATATTAATCATTATGCAATGCAGCATACATTAATGGGTTTTGTCAATGAGAATGAATTCGATTATTCGATTAAGGTTTTAAGTGGAAACGTTCGCATAAACTGCGGTATGGGTAAAACTAGTGGTGCAACAAGACAACGTCAGAATGAGCAAATCGACAAATGCACCTGTTCAAACTAAAGGAACGCGTCACGTGAGTGATGACTCTTGTTCCTCCAGCTGCTTTTCTTTCTTCTTCTTTTTTCACATACATTTCAAGCTTTTACTCACCATCGCAGGTTGCTTGTCGTCATGGAACCTACAGGTCTTTTACCTTTTTGGACGAGTGCTGCAATATTCTCGACTTAGGTCAGAATCAAGCCTAAGAATGTTCTTTGCTTGTTCTGTGGTGCATTTTACAGAAAACGTCTAATGTTAACAAAATTCATGGTTTTGGTGCTCAATCAAGAGAAAATTAGCACAGATCGACAAAATATGATACTTGACTGCTAAATGGTGGGTCTCTTGCAGTGATATCTACAGAGAATCGTACTTTAACACAACAAAAATTTTCTGATCCAAGCATGTATGTTTTCAGCATGTATGTTCTCAGCACGTTTTGAAGGCTTACATTCTTATAAACTTTGTTCTTTGTTCTTTCTAAAAATGTAGTATTCACTAAAACAAGGAACGATATTTTGGTGCTTCACGACTGCATGCTGCATGTCACAATTTATGGTGCAGTGGTTATCAACTCCTGTTCTTGTTACCAATCGTGATATTGCATTTTTCTGCAGTAAAGTCTTAAAACCAGTGTCTATAAAATTACACTTTGTATACTCCAGAATTGCTTTCCTTATGTCAGCAAGAATGGATACGAAAGCCTACCTTAAGGGGATAAATTTTTGCATGGTTTCATTTTTGCGAATTTTGCGATTTTTTCTTGACCAAAAGCGAACAACTAATTTTTCATTCGTTAATAAATAGCAATGTACTCGGACTCGTTCTTGCTCTCAATTCGCATGTTGATAACTTCCTCCTTTCCGTTGATCTGCATTCGCTAAATTACTTGCACACATTTTCTCTGCAAATCCCTGATCCGCAAAAGTAAATCCACACAAAAATTTCTTCCCTGCAGGTATCTTAATTTTCTGGACTGCATGTAAAATGGCGATAATATGTTTTCATACGGCGTTAAAAAGCGGTGATCCTGTTTATCGGCACCAGTGCTATAAAGCACCACCACTCTTGATCTCATCAAATAATTAAGCGCCGGATAAGAACGACCCCAGCCTCAAGCTCTTCATTAGCGTAATTAGAGAATCTTAGGCGAAAGCAGGGCCGTAACAAGTTGGGGAAGGGGGACCTGGCCCTCCAAAACGCTTAGCTACTCAAAAAAAAATTACATATTGCAGCACATGTTCTGATAGTTTTGCAAGCCCCTGTTTTGCAGCAGCGTTACAAACCATTAAGCATGGACTATTTTCCGGCAATCTGGAGATCTTCATTTTCAAATTTTTCCCTGAGCGGCAACCGTGGTGCCGCCTCACGGAGACCCTCTTCACAGTGAACCAGTCTAAACCCCCAAACTCTAAATCCTGGACCCTGAGAATGTAACATTTTCCTTTCAGAAGTATTGAATTGATCTTGAATGGGCGCTAATGATTGACCTGGAAAAAAACAAGCAGCTTGCGAGCTTTTAGTTGAGGTAAATGTTTCGGATTTACACGAGCGCCACCTAAGCACCAGTTCAGGTTAGAATCCCCTAAATTCTACACACGGAGACTAATGTTTGATTTATTGATGCCTGTAAAAAAAAATGTGCGTAACAAATTACATTTCCCATCCACTACCCAGATCCAAAATTTGTTGGGCTAGAGTAGCATTTGTTTGACAAAGGCTTTGTTGGAAGAGTCGTTACGTCATAGCTTATGACGAGAACATTCCAAGTCTTGCGACACAGTATTATAAAATTGCATTGTATCATATCATCGAAAAGCGACTGCACTTTTTGATTCGCAATGACATTCTGTCAATGTGCTTCGTCGGTTTCCGGCTGTTCGGGAACCGTTGCACCGTATGAGGCTGGAAATCCCTTAAAATCAGGCCTTATTTGGCAAGGTTAAAAGCCCAACCTTTATGACTGTAGACTTCCCAGTTACTAATAATCGTTTCTGGAATTCAAAGCGAATGACGGCAAAACTGAAACAAATAATATAATTCTTTAATTGGATCAGGGTCCATCAGGTGTTAACTATTTGCCTTATTAAGTCGTTATTTTACTGCGCAAGATCTTCCTTTCAAAAAAGGTAAAAGTTTGCCAATTCGTAAGTCAGAACCAAAACTTCGTACTAATCAATAACAGAACCACTCATCGATTCCATAGGATCATTGAGACAACAAATTTTGCAGTTATGTATGCAAACAATATCACATAATCTCCGAGATTATGTGTTACTCATGCAAAGTGTCAGCACTGCCACTTGCATTCTAAACCTTAAGTATTTCGACCGTAGGCACTACTAAGAGAAAAATATCTTAATGTTGATGCTCAACTCTGGAATTTTGATATCTTCCAGAAATTAAGATCTTCGTCAAGCCCTTATAATTTCAATTTGCCAAAAAACAGGTTATATGAAGATTGAATGGTTAATTTATGCGACCTAAGGAGTGATTGTTTTATTTAAGTTGAACAAAACTAATTTTATTCAAAGTATTGACATTTGCCTTCAGACAGTTTTTATGAGCTCAAAAAGTATCACACGTACGTCCCATAGATGTTCAAAGTTCGTAGCGTACCTGGGAAACTTTATTTACGTCCAATAATAAAAAAGAATCAAGAAAAAAATTATTTGCTGAGCAACAGATTGGAGGTTCATCATTGCAGATCGCTGTCATTGGTCATCGGAAACTTAGTCTCAAGATTCATTTTAATAACCTCCTTGATTTTACTGATCATGAGACATAGCTATTACTGGTACTAAGGCGTGGTACTACGTAAAGAAAAGATTTTAGATTGCATATTGCGTAATGGCTGACAATTTTGAAGCGTAATGCGGCTTTAAGGGCAATTTTCAGGCGTAAAGGCGTAATCGCACAAGGGTATAATAGGCACCCTTGAAACGTCCATCTTCCTCTGCGTTGTATTTAATTTGGTTATTTAGACGGTCTGTCACTTCTCTATAGAGGTAGAGAATTTTCGAACATCCTCTGATTTCACTTGGAAACTGCTGTGTGATAAACCTACTCATAAAACGCAGACGGGAAAGATTTAATATTCTATGTAACGAGTTTCAATAAAAGCGGCGGCCCTACTGAATTATTAAAGCATTCCTGGTTTTTGCTCTCTACAGCTCATTAAAACTTGTTACAAGAAAACTAGCCTAAACTTCATTACTACGTTTTAGAACATGCTCACAATCCTCTAAAATCTACGCACATATATTATAATGCAAACAGAGAGATGACGACAGCTAGAGCCTTGAGCCTTTGTTTTTTTGAGAGCACTTTGGCTTCCTCTTCGAAACTCTTTAATGAACAATGGTATGGTCGTACTAAAATTCGTTGTCAGTGCACGTGTCTTTTATGGTACGACCCTACCCTACATAGGCTTTTTATGTAAGTTAACACATCGGGGATGGGTAAAACTACACCAACACCCCAACAATCAAATAGATATAAGCCTGACCATACCTGTTAGTAAGTATTTTTCTAAAACTATTCATATGCCCTATCAGGTCAGTTTCAATTCTGATGACGTCAGCATAATTTCTGGAAAATCGGCAAGAATGGCACGAAGTTTGGCCCAATTTCCATTGAACGTAAACGAGAAACACAAGCCGTCATGTTATGATGAATGACCATTCATTTCAAAGCCCTTTCTGGTAAACTTTGGTTGTTAGTTGTGCTATGAACAGTTTCCTCTTAGCAGTGTATTTCGTTACCCATACGTTTTTCCCATTGTAATTTGCCAAAATTCATGACATACGGCTATACTGCTCGGTATTCCAACTCTCAAGCAGGTCATTTGCTGGGTGTTTTACGGATCAAAAAGTGCAGATGCAAATGCCTATAATTTTTCTCAATTTCTAAGATACGGGTTGCCATTTTTTTTGTGATTTTCGTGAAAAAGACAATTTGACACAAAAATCGACGATGCAATTACTTGCCATGGGCCAAATGTAGCGTAAAACGTAAGTCAATATGTAAAAAATTGGATGCACTGTCATCCCAAAGGGTTTCATGGGAAACCGAAAAAGGGTTTCATGGGTGGTGCCTGTGGCGACTCCCTTTTGGGTTTCATGTGAAACCCCTAGGAGGGGTTTCACATGAAACCTGAAATAGGTTTTGAAAAACACCCAAAAGGGTTTCATGGAAAACCAAATAAGGGTTTCATTGGAGATTATGGATGCTTTGAGTCCCAAAAAGGGTTTCAAACAAGTCTCATTTGGGTTTCAGATGCATGCTATTGAAAAAAAGGTCTCACACGAAACCTAAAAAGAAGTTTAAGGAGAAACCTTTCGAAGATTCACTCGAGACCTTTGCGGGAGACCTTTGTAGATTTGACCAGCGGTAAGAGACAGAAAGACACTATAATGTAAAGTTGAAGAGACGTGCGTACACGTCATTTATCTTAGAACTACTCAGGCAGCAATAAACTATTTTCAGATGACAATTACACTCTTCACGCGTCAGTAAAGAAAGGAAAAATAATAATTAGCAAATAAATAAACATATACCGTAACTTTTTTCTCCATGCCTGACAACGAACCGACATTTTAAAATATACATCAAGGGATTACAAGATTCGTCGAAAGTAGGTAACTCTCAGCTGCGATGTATTGCAGTTCACAACTGCAGCAGGCTGATAATCGATCATTTAGAAAATTGCACCTTCTACTCACGAGTTAAGTTCTTCATATTGACTTTATGATACAGCTTCCTGTAGGCGTCGTACGAGGTGATGTCAGAGTATACCTTTGAATATCGATTACACTATCTTCGGCGTTTAGTCCAGCTTCGTACGGTGCCGCGTCCACTGTTGTGATCGGTCGCACATTTGCTTGTTCTAGAATTATCCTGGAACAATAACAATGTTAAGCATTTCATTAAAATATCGTCCAAGCATTCATAGAAATACAATAGAACAAAAAATAACCTGTTTTTTTTTCAGTTTTAAACAGTTTGTTTTCAAAGGGCAGCCCAGAAAAAGTCAATCTATACTTGATAGGAATACATTTCATAAGCACAGAGCATGACTTATACTAATCAGATAGTGGTGACTGAAAAAAAATTATTTTTGCATCGACTGCATTGATTCAACATGGAAGGAGAGACTCTCCTTTACATGCATATACCAGAAGTGTTGTGAGATTTACGAAAGATTTCTTGTTAGAAAGATTTTTGTTTTCGCCAACCTCAAGTATGTAATTCTTGGGAAAGAAAAACAAGTCACTTTCACAAAATATTCATTAGTCAAAAATAACTACCTTTATTGCTTTGGTATTTTTTCGAATTAATCGTGAATTACGTTGATGACAAATCAATATTCATACCTGAGTCTCCCACCATCCAGAAGCAAGAAATTTCTTCCACTTCTCACATAATCCAACTGCTGCAACATCTCAGTTTATCTCTCAATCACTAAGATCAGCGCTCACTTAAATGTTATTGCAGTTGTATTACATCAGGCCCAAATTAATTGCCATGCTTTTATCCAGCCTCTACAGTTAATTGATGTATCCACTTAGCTGACATGTAAGGTGTGAAAAAGCGTTCTGATCATGGAAGGACTTAGCACTGCTGGAAATTCACCAGCAACGAAAATGTTTAGTTGAGTATGAAAATATTGATTATTTTAATAAGAAAATCGCCCCAGCCTTCCACCACCAAGATGCTATACAGCACTCAATTATACTTTGTTTCCTGGTATTACTTTCTATTCAGGGCTATCTTTTAGAAAGATCCTACTTACGGGTCGCGAATATGTATTGTCTCAATTCCCAGGATATACTGAGTTACTGTAATCGATTTTCTTCTTCTTGCACATATTCCACTTGATCAAGGCTCGGTGTGAAAGTTTCAACTTCAAAAGAAATATTTTCAATGAAACCCTTTTAGGCCTCAGCAGATGTGGAAACCCAGAAAGGTTTTAAAAGAAACCTATTCGCTATGATTTATCTGTTGAAACCCTAACCTGGGTGCCAAGCCCAGTAAATCTCTCCACTACTTTCTCCTATCGTCAGCGCTGCTCCGCTCATTCCGGGCTTGGTAGATCCTCACAGGAAATGTTTGCGTCCAGATCTGGACGCGTCAAAGTGCTGTCAAAATCCCCGAGTTGTGATTGGTTCAAGCTGCCATCACGATC
>JAOBRC011038667.1:0-16205 GCA_027575255.1 Scolionema suvaense | reverse complement strand
GTCTAGTTCTCAGAAATGAATATCGGCCAGCCAATCAGATTCTCGTCAGTCTGAAAACTAAAATGGCAGTTACAGCTATAAAAGAGTGGAAAGGTTTGAAGTGGAAGCATCAAGGTTGAGGCGCTGATGACTGCGGAAAAAGGATTTCAAACAATTGTGCTAATTGTCATAAGAGTATAATCAAAGCCATGAGTGATTTTTTGGCCGTGCTATCCCTGGAGAGGCACTGGTGTTTAATATTACATAGCTATAAAGAAGCATGGCTTACTTTTCCTCAATTATCGTTGCAGACATGAGGTGCTTTCTATTAACTTTGCTAAGCTCAAGCTGTGATCTTTCAACCAGGAAACAAGTGCATGCTTTTCTAGCGAATGTGTATCAGAATGGCTATTTCCAGCAATCTGGAAGGACCCACAGGGTACAGTGCGCAGCTCAACATCTATACGAATCACTTTTAAAAAGTTATTTCGAGCCCTGGCTCAACCACGAAATTTAATCCCCGCGAAATTTAATCCCATTAAAGTACAAGATAACTGCAACAATGAACCGCACAATAGCCTGTAATACAAGACAACTAACACCATGTATTGCACAACAGCTTGTAACGCAAGACACCTAACACCATGCACTGCGCAACAGCTTGTAACGCAAGACCACTAACAACATGGACTGCACAACAGCTTTTAATGCGAGACAACGAACACCACGGACTGCACAACAGTTTGTCATGCAAGACAACTAACACCATGCACTGCACAACAGCTTGTAATACAAGACAACGAACACCATGGACTGCACAAAAGCTTGTAATGCAAGACAACGAACACCATGGACTGCACAACAGTTTGTCATGCAAGACAAGGAACACCATGGACTGCATAAAAGCTTGTAATACAAGACAACGAACACCATGGACTGCGCAATAGCTTGTAATGCAAGACAACTACCACCATGGACAGCACAACAGCTTGTAACATGACTGCCGCGCAAATCGTCGATCTCCAAAGATAGGGCAACAGCCAACCACAGGTTCACTTGCAAATCAGTTTCATAGAGAAAAGCGGAAGCCATTTAATAATATATAACGTAACCAATGGTGTAATAATGTAAAATTCTGCAGTACTTACTGGTTGAAGGTACTCTCTCGTGCTATGATACACTTTATGCTTCTTCCATTCGCGACGAGTCCAAAAACATTCCTACACAAAGAGAAAACAGACCTCAGCAACTGTCCGGGTATCTATGAGCCTAGTAGTTCTGATTTTCCTACGTGCTTCTATTTTAACAGGATTTTATTTTCACTTATTTCATAAACCACGCTACACCTCATGCATGGAAATCACCGCATGCGGGAATCATCTTGTGCCCGAATGTGAGAAGCATCTTATGCGAGAATCATTTCGTGTGGAAATCACATCAGGAGGGAAGGCAGGATTCAAGTCATTCAGAAATCACGTCATACCGAGATCAACTTGTGTGGAAATCACCCATAGTGGGAATAAACTCATAGAGGAATCATCTTACATGGAAAGCATCTCTTGGGGAATCCTCTCGAGGAAATCAGCTAATGGCGGAACCATGCCATGCTGAGATCAACTCAGGTTGGAAACTTCTCACAAGGGAATCATATGTTGGAATTACCTCATTTAGAAATCACCTCTCGTGGGAATCACCTCACGTGGGAATACACTGCACAAGGGGAAAAGCTTTTCTCATTGACTGAACGCTAGATTTCTAAGTCACCGGGTAGCAATGAGCCGCAGATCGTTTTCCACTACCACAGTGGGACTTTCAGCAAGTACTCTTGTAGTCGTTACATTTCTTAACAGACTACAAGTTAATTAGCTAGCAAAACTTCGGTATATGCAATCGAAAGATACCTCTACACAAAAATTAATGGTGCAACTGGAAATAAACGCCGTTGCTACCCGGTAACTAAGAAAAATGAATTTCACTTTTCCAAGAGGGAATGCGGGAATTTCCATATATAGGAAATTTCCATATCAACTCACGTGGGAACCATCTCATGCGGGGTTCTGCACTAATGCTGAATCCACATCACTTTTAATCGGTTTACCCCTATCCACACTGGGGTCATTTTGGGGGCGGTGGTACCGGGGGGGGGTATTATGCTTCCCCTCCAAAACTTCAGAACGACTTAATTTGTGTTAACTAAACTTGGTAGGTATGAAGTGTTTTATTATACAAATAATTTGGCATGATTATTTCATCAATGACGTAACTCAGTTTTTGCCGACGTCATCAAAATGATGTCACATGGTTGAAAAATACCAAAAATATCCATTTTCGAAAATTGCAACAAAAATACACTGCACGTCGAAATAATGGAGTTTTCTAACATTCAGTCCATCCATATAGTGGCATAAGCATTATTTTCAGCCATTTTCCTCCTTTGGCATGCAAAATTAGCCTACCGCACTATCACAATGACTTCATCACGCTTAGCGGGTGGCACCACCACATTTACTTGCAGAAATACTTATACTCCTGAATAATTTCCAGGAAAAGTCACAAAGTTTCATGACTCTCGCTGCAGTTGTTAAAGAGATTAATAATCATCATGCCCCCATCTAGGTGTGGATAGGGTTAAATAAATACAATGCAAGTCTGAGGCTACGAGAAATCTCATTACAAAATACCCATTCCTATTGAATAAAATTGAAGAAACAAACTATAACAAAAAAACAAGAACAGCTTCTTAACTAAATCACAAATTATCAATCAAAATAACTCCCCACAACCACATGAACAATCTGGCATTCCCATGACATTGCAGGAATACAAATTTGAACGAATTTCTTTCAAGGCAACTACAAATTCTAACAAGAGACTTGCATACAGAATACTTCATTGCATGAAAATTTCGCGGCATGAAATTTCGCGGTTTTTTTGGTCAAAATTGCATTTTGCGGCATTTTAATTTTGCAGTTCAGGCAAAAATACGAATTTCGCTGCATTTCACTTTCACGGTCTTTAAGTAAAAAATGAAAACAGAAACAACTTGATTGTTCCAACATGTCTCTTTCACTTGTTTTTGACTAAGTACAAACAGAAATTGTTTTACGGTTTAAAACCCGGATTTTTGGTGCATTTTAATTTCGTGGTTGGCCCTAATACAATTTTTCGCCACATTTTAATTTCATAGTTGAGCTGGAAATGCATTTTTCGCCGCATTTTAATTTCATGGCTTTTATAACTTGACAGCGAAACCGCGAAATTTTCATGCAATAAATTATTTACCCTTACCTGACATATATCTAAGTTGAAGCACTTCAAGCATCGATACCTTCAAAGAAAGGAGACATATTCAAAGTAATTCTGTTACATGATCTCAGCCAAGTTGACGAACAGCGCAATAAGCAGCATACATTAATCTTCAAGAGGTCCAATTTGAAATTACATTAACCTCGTATTATTTTTCTTTGACTCCAACGTTATACTTGATGATATTGGACTTCATGTCAGACGAAAATTGGAGTTAACTGAAACAAAATGAGGTCAGTGCAATTCCAAATCGAAATTTATGAAGCTTAATGAATAATAAGGAACAAACAGGCCACAATCAAGCAAATGCATCGCTCAAAAGTGAAGTTTCAACTCATCCCGACATAAAATAAACTACAGACAGCAAGTACCTTCATGAATGATATCTTAACATGCAGTAATGGTGCAAAGAAATATAACGTCAACAAAGCAAGCAACAACTCAGCCATCGAATCCACCGCTGCCCATCTGCATACATGATCTACACTCAATACTTCAACATATAGTTAATTATGCATGATGTCATTTGCAAACTATTTAATTATGCAAGCTCTTATAGCAAGCCACCTATAATAGCTGGATTCAACAAGCTATCGACTTCTTTGATGAATGCAAATCTACCACACGCTTATGAAATGAAGCATTTATAAGAAAGCTACATCAAATATAAATTCAGACTAGCTGTTCGGCAATTTTTTCTAAGTTGGCATGTGGCGGCATACAGTCATAGGGATGAGAAGCAATTACTTCATCACGTCAATCACCCTTTGAAATCAGAGAAATCTGTTTATCTCTCTCATGATATCTGTGTGAGTGCACCAGTAAATTAGGAACGTAGATTATACCAAAACAATAATTCTGACACATCAAAGGGACATAATATATGTGAGGGCAGAGCACAAGATTTTGGAGTAAAACTTAAACATTTATGCCGCTTGATGCTCTAGATTAGTCGAAAACCATGTCTCATATACGGTGAAAAACACCATAGTCAGTTGGTTGCCCTCTGAATTGGTGAATTTTACCAGATTTTTCGCCACTAGAGTACATCGGGACCTCGTAGTTCCCTCAATACTGGAACAGAAATTACGCCCTTACATAATAAACAATATATCTATTTTTTTTCGTAAACATTTGCTCCATTCAAACACTCACAAAAAAAAGCAATGCATGCTTGCTTCACACGAACATATAAAAAATGCAACATACACTTACTTATCAGTAAATGCACCTCTCCCATCAAGATTAGAAAATGATATTCATACTACCTGATACAGAACTATTTCTCAACCACGGGCATCGGATGATGCTCTGCCACTACGTTATCGCAGACCTTCACTCATTTCCCTCTTATTCTCACCTACAATGCCGGTCAAAATATATTGGCACGTATGTGCGCTTTTGCAATGTTTCATAACACAAGTAAATGAAAAAGTGTCAACAAGTACCGAGCCGCAAATCAGCGTGGGAGGATGGGTTTTGCTTGACAGTCTTACTATTTGTGACTTTAAAAAAATCATGTTTTAGCGATGTTTGGGTGTCTGCACGGTGTGGTAGGGCTTGTTTTATAGTGGCTTTAGATTTTTTCATTTCTCATGGTAATTTAGAGAACAAAGGGCGTAGAATTCAGTCCACTAGCGCAAATTGTAGGACACTGCATCGAGACACTTGGGACAAGTGGTCGAACATCTGCCAGAAATTCTTGATGCAATTTCAATTCAAAGTGGTGTTTTGTCAAAAGTAGTAAAAGAAGCATTTTTAATGTTGGCTGAAAAAAGTCTTTTTTGCTAAATATTTTGTCCAGAATTGTAGCTGCCACCTAAAAAATCCTATTTTGTATAATAAACGGTCACACCCACCTAAAAGAACACTACTACCAGACATCTCACAATAGATAGAAGCAAGAATCATCCTGTACCTTCACACCACAAATCAGAAAAAAATAGTACGTTGATTTCAAAAAATTGCCATAAACCCCTAAAATTAGCCATTTTCTGAACAACTTGTGGCCAAGAAAACGTAGCCAGCAAGTCAAAAATCCGATTCATCAATTTATTGCAAATGAAATTCCATGAAATTTTCAAAACAGGAATCATGTACTACCTAACGAAAAAACACCATGATGGCATTGCTGTCACATAAGTACGTTTTTTTTTCCAATTTGTTCACAATCTCAAGACTGATATAGGCATCCACAGCTGCTTCCGATATAGAAAATGGAGAAGCACAAGTACCCTCAAAATCTGAAGTGCACCATACAGGTAGGAGATCGATCAAACAAATAGGCAAAACTGTCACTTTTCTCTATCATAAATAGTCCAACTATAAATCATAAGAGCTCAATGAGGGTTGCTAGAGATGTGAAGCTTGGAGCTCTTTATAGTATCAAGGTTTTGTTAGAAGCGTCGACTGCAACCCACTAACTTGAGCTCGCGAAGTCCCCGGTCCGTCAGCTGTGCAACCAAGCCTCAGGTTGACTTGTCACCACATTATTCAAGGAAGCAACCGGCGATTGCTATCCTGTGTATAATCGTGTAAATGAGCTAGGTTGATTCGTCACCACATTATTCAAGGAAGCAACCGGTGATTGCTATCCTGCGTATAATCGTGTAAATTAGCTAACCACTTTCAAAACAATAAATGCACACAAGTGAGCCAGAACAAACAAACAAACAAACAAATAAACAAACAAGCTAACTACTAACTAACTAACTAAGAAACAAACAACCTAACGGACAACCTAACAAACAAATAACGAATAAACTAATTAGCTCACTAACAAACAAACTAACAAACAAACAAACTAACTAACGGAGTCAAATCAGCACAACTCACAGACAGAAGTTGCAGAATACTGCCTGGCTCATGGCCTCGAGCATTTTAAATCAAATGGATCTTCTCCGATCACATAATTTTCGAGATCAACAATCAACCAGCATGAAAGTGATATATTCTGCATCTTGTTCTGTGGATTCCACATATAAGAGTTGGACCAGAATTCCAATGTGCGCAACAATAAATTCAAACATCTGCTGTATCTTCCTCATGTAAGCAATAAGGGGGGGGGGGGGGTATTTTATACTCAGAATCCTAGAGAGCGTACCACTGCTTTTCTGTGAAAAGCTCAAAATAATATTTTGAACCAATTCTATCAGAGCCGCTCCCTCTAACGCACGGCATAGGTACCCCTGGTATATATTAAAGGAACAGTGGCTGAAATTTTTTGCCGTTCACTTCTGTGCTGCCATTCTTCCAGCAGACTTCATAGTCATATAGCCATACCTATAGCGAAATATACATTTTCCTGCATTTCAAAATGGTTAGTTTTCCAAAGTATGCACTCGGCAAGAGTAGCCTTGCATAATAAATGAGCCACCGCTCATTTAATACATATAGGTAGCTTGAAAGAAAAGGGGACTAGGGCGTGAATTCTTATCGTTCTCCGAGAATATAACATGTATGCATGACTTGAGCACCGAGAATGAATTTTTGTACTCAACAAGCGAGAACTTTGCTTTCCAATTGCAGCATTTCTGTCAGATCGACAACTGTGAAATTTGTTGTGTGAGCTGACAGTGCATTATGCTATGTGGAAATGCTGAGCAAAGTTCTGAGAATCAGTTCCTTTAAAGGAAGTAGTTAATTCCATCAGCATAACTCACGTTCCCCAGATTCACTTGTATGATGTACTGCAGTACTCACCGAAAACCAATCATTGGGAATATCTTGCAAATATTGCATTTTGCTTCGTGCTTCACTGAAAGAAATATCAATAAATGAATATCACTTAGATTATCTGCACAGTACGGTTCTCTAAGAAGGTTTTACCCGGGCTTTCCAAGTGCCACTTCTTCCCGGGGAAAAACGTGAATAACTTCCAAATTTCTTACCCTTTTGGGATGAAACGAGGTAGGTACCTAGAAGATTATGTTATGAGTTCATTTTTGTAATCATCCTATTTTCACGTGCTTGTTGGGGGTCTGAGATCGAGTCACAAGCAGTAAAGGTACTTTCCTATTGGAAAAAAGTCTGTAAAGTACTTCAAATTAATGCTGACATAATAATAGATGCCAAAACAACAAAAACATGCATGGAAACGAAAAAAAATTTTCTCAAAAATTTCAATTTTTCCAAAAAGATTTTCACCTTGCCTTGGAAATGACGTCACACAGGTACCTGCAATTGACCTTACACATTTTTTTTTTGAGAAATGGATTTCTTAATAAATGTTGGGAATAGTCACAAAGTTTCGTACCAATTGATTCAGTGGTTCAGGTTTTATTAAAGAAAAACTGGTGGGGGGGGGGGGAAAAAGCCCCCCGGGTAAAATAGGGCTAAGAACGTTTTCAACTCGACAAGTATCTGCTAATCAGATTAAATGATAGAAGCCCAATGTTGAACAATTAAGCAAGATATAGTTGAACCATTAAGCAAGATACAGTTAAATTTCGCACGTCTAGCAGGGTCACATTGACGAGTGATGCAAATTTCGCACGTCGCTCGTCGCTCGTTTCAGGGTGACTTCGGCTACTGACGAGTGAAAAAAAAATTGGCTCGTCGCAGGTCTCAGTGTGACTTTGGCTAATATTGAAAAGGACAAATAGGTTACCTGATCTGATCCAGTGAGACAAAAGTAAAGGGACCAAACTGCAGCAGGATAAGCGTTATGAACCGAGGAACTACGCAAATTCAGCAGAGCTGTGACCGGCATTCATGCTAGCATACTTCTTCTTTTTTTCATCTCAAGTGTGTCAAAAGTGACTGATGATGAGCTTGGAATAAGCTAGAAAATTTTGGCAAATCTTAGTTGTTTTTCTTGATCAGGAGTGAACGATGCTCTTTTTCAGAGTTAGTTTTATGCTATATTTATACCACTACACCTCAAAGAAAGACACAATATCTATCTACATCTACCTGTCTCAGCAGCAATCATTCTGTGTAACGTCGGGATCCAAACAATCGGTTGTGGCTCATCCATCATCCATTCTGTGAAGTCCAGAAGTAGCACTCGATCCGAGTACGAAGCCTGCCAATCAAAACAGCAAACGCTGATATTAGTACACTGATCCAATCATGTCACAGGCATCAAGCTGCCAGGAAGGATGGAGGCACCGATGATTTTATGAAAGGGGTGCAGACCTTTTTGACCAGCAGAATTCAAAAAATTAGAGGCACAATAAGCACCAGTACCATCCGTTCACTTTTGCCTAAATTCTGAATGGTATATATGTTTCTAAATATCATTATTCCTGTGTTCCCGTAATCATCGGCAATGCGGTTTCTTCTCCTGGCATCTTGGATAAATTTATACAACGATTCAAGATTCATTAATTTCACAGCTGGTGTGAAGAACAAACTACAACTTCAGTTACCTTGGGAAAGGAAAGTTTCATAGGGAAAACGTTTTACGAACTATGGCTTCCAGCTTCAAATCACAAAACTAACTTTCTCATTTTATTTTCTGAAACTGTGAATCACAAGACAAGAAGCTCAAATGGCTGATTTCATATTGCAATAAAATACAATATCAACAATGACTTACAGTCGACGCTACAACCTAAAGCGTTGCTTTTTATCGGAATACAAGGAAACTGTCTCAAGCAAAAACACTGAAAACACTAAAGAGTGAACAATGGCTACCAAGATGTCCTTTAATTGAAAGTTATCCTGTATTTGGCATTGACTGCAGAAGTAAATGCCCATACAAGGAGATTTACATGAATTCTACTGAAAATTCCTACTTTTTTAAGGGGCCATCTTCCATAAGGTTGATTTCAAGAAGGGTTTTTTCAATCTTCTGGTGAAGGGCGATTGTATATCATCTACCTTAAGGGAAGAAATTTTCGCAACAAGATATTTTTCGCAAATTTGGACCCAATTCGCGAAAATGTCTTCCGCAAAACTCACGTAACAAAGTCAATTCGTGTAAATTTCTTCCGCGAAATTAACCCCAGAGGTCTTTCGCAAAACTCGATTTTTTTGGTCAAATTCCAGACAAAAATTACTTTTTTGAACTTTCCCAATGAGTAGACAGGGAAAGTGCAACTGGGCTTTGAAAAACTTTGATAATTAACTATTCTTTCTAAAATTCAAAACTAAAATTTCTTCCGCAAAATTCATGTAACACATTCGATTCATGAAAATTTCTTCCGTGAAACTTGTATAAAACGCTTGATTTGCAATAATTTCTTCTGCGAAAAACGCACTTCCGTTAAGGCAGTATTCCAAGCAGAAGTGCTTGCATTCAACAGGTGCAGTAACTTTCATGCAAGAGGTTTTTATGTAAACATTCCACAATAAATTCGAATCCTAATGAAACTCTAATAGAAACCACAGAACAACTTGTCTGTGCAAATGTGTTCATAGACAGTTACGCATTTTATGGAAAGCATCCTAACATAGCTGATTGACAACCCTAAGATAATTAATCTTTGCGGAATTATTTATTGCAGAACTACTTTTGCGACTAAAGGAAAAATCCGAAATATTTTGTGAATCGCATGCATTGATGTATTTTGCGGAATTGATGTTTACGAGTGTGGTAGTAATTTGCGGAATTGATGTTTACGAGTGTGGTAGTAAGGACAAGCGTTCGTGAAGATTCAAGGCCACGATATTTGCCTGTTTTTCGTTCCTTTAATCTTCTTTGTTCTTTTTCTGAATTTTGATTGCTTTCGCAGAACAAATTTTGGCGAATAGCAGATTTGAAAAATTTTCCCAAAATTAATTTTTACGAAAAGTATCAAAATTACAAAAATTAATTCCACAAAAGTTAATTCTGCAATAATTAATTCCACAATAATAAATTCCGCAATAATTAACTCAGCAAAAGTTGATTCCCCAATAATGAATTCCACAAAAATTAATTCTGCAATACTTAATTCTGGAAAAATTAATTCTGCAATAATTATTTCCGCAAAAATTAATTGCCTTAGGGTACTTATCCTGAGAGAATGTCCTCTGAGAGCTGTCAGACCTATTCCAGAAAGCCTAATCTTCATGAACGGAACAAGTATCATGGATAAAACATCTATCTACCAAATGAAACAGATACAGCGATTTAACCCTTTCATTACAAAATATGCTGATGACTTCTGAAGCTATTGTAAACTTCAAAGCACACTAAATTTCCAAAACGCTAGACACAAAGATGGAAAGATCTTGCTTTCAGCATTTCTTGATGTCTGTTGACCATGGATACATAAACCCATACATCCATGGCTTCACTAGGCATGCCTTGCTTGCTTTAAAATTTGCACTTTTACACTACAAGCAATCATGATGAGCTGTGAAAAAAATGAGTCCATCTCTACCTTTCATCCCTTCAAGTCATGGCTTAGTGATGAACACATGGTTCTTCACAATAAGGGTAAGGCAGCATTAACCATTTCTTAGAGGACACAGTGATAGGGGTGGGGAATGTTCCACAATATGCGTTTTTTTAATAAGAAACCTATTTATAAGAAACTGACTACTAAAGCCTCTCAAAATTTAAGAAACTATAGCTAGTAAACAAAAAGGAGAGAAAAAAGTTAAGAAACTCCTCACACATTGCACACCAAAAAATATTATTGCTTGTTACTCAGCAAAGTCAAACATACTGACATTTTCTTGAAATCGAACACTATTGTAGCCTTTTTCTTGCAGCGGTTTTCATATTTTGGTTTTGAAGATGCATATCATGATTTTTATGCACTGTTTGATTGGCGTTATGTTCTCCACAAACTTTTCATTTAAGAAACCGAAAAAGAAACTTTTCCTAGTAAAATCTACGGTACTTGGTTTCTTATAAAAAAAAACGTGTACAAGACACGGCTAGGTCGCAAATATTGAAGGCAACGTTATTCTTACTTGATTCAAGCAATCTATTATGCATGGTTCCATGTAACGAACACCAAATGATGCATCTTCATTCAAATATCTTGTAATCTAACAAACGAAGGTCAAGATATATATAGTGAGCCAATGATAGATAAAAGTGTTAGACCAGGACAAATTCCTGCAGATAGACAGGTCCATATACATTTTGTGCGAAAAAAAACATTAGATGAGCAGGTACTGTTATTCTCATCATAATTGATTTTCAAAAACTAATGATAATGAAAACTAACACACAATTTTTACAAACCACCTTAATTTCATATATAGACTTGTTATGCGGCCATCTGCATTTAAAAAAAAAAGTGGGCAAATAAATTGCACCAGAAGTTTTACTGACATGTTTCCATACACAGCATCATCTTCAGAGTGACAAATACATTCATTCATTGTTAACTTTAAAGACTAGTCAATTTCAACAGGCAATAGTTTAGGCCGTGCCAGATTTTGGAATTTTGTTTTAACCTATCCACACCAGGGTAATTTTGGCGGTGGTGGGCTCCGGAGGGAAGGGGGGCAATACGCCTCCCCCCTCGATAACTTCAGAACAACTTAATCTGTGTTAATGAAATTTGGCAGGTATAAAGTATGTCAGAATACAAATAATTTTGCATAATTATTTCATCGATGACGTCACTCAATTTTTGTTGATGTCATCAAAATGACGGTACATGCTTGAAAAATGCCAAAAAGGTCGATTTTTGAAAATTGTGATAAAAATACATTCCACTTCGAAATAATGGAGTCTTCTATCATTTACTCCATTAATATAATGGTATACTGTTCCAAATTTGTGTTTAGTATTATTTTCAGCCGTTTTTCTCCCTTGGCATGTAAAACTGAGCCTACAGCACCATGACAATGATGTTATCACACTTACCGTGAGAAATATACTCCTGAATAAATTCTAGGAAAAGTCACAAAGTTTCATGGCTCTTGCTACAGTCGTTAAAAAGATATTCAAAAAAGTTTGATAGGGGGGCGCATTATGCCCTTCCCTTCCCGGTGTGGATAGGTTTAATCGGAGAGTTTCGATCTCCTGTCAACCTCTCAACCTCTCGCCCTCTCTCGTAAGCGCGTACCATAGCAGTTAATAACAAATGTAAAGATTTTATTTTGTATCTTTTTGCAAGACTGTGCACCAGTCGAAAATCCAAATATCAGTGGTCAGCGACATGCCGTAGCCATGAAAACCGCCTACAGGCAAACTTTGCATGGCAAAGATCAACAAACTTGAAGAACTATGATAGCATTCTTAAAGAATGAAAAATATGCATATGAAGTGTCGTTTAGACTTTTTGTGACGAGGCCATGTTATTCGTAAACTTGCCAATTAAAAATAATTGTTTAATTTGTGTGCTTTATGTTAGAATTGTTGCTAGTTTGCTTCTTTATTTCTTTGTTTTTAGGTGACTTGAGATGGTAAATGAACAAGTCCGTGAGTTAGTGCAAGAATATTTTAAACGCGGATATAAGTACAAGAAAATTATTCATGCTCTCTTTCAACACCATGGAGTGCATGTCAGTCTTCGTCACCTCCACCGTATTTTGCGAACGTCTGAGCTGTACCGAACGGGACATAACAGTGCCATTAATGAAGTACTGGACGCAATTGATTCCGAGTTAACTACAAGAAGGAACTGCGCTGGTTACCGCCAAATGCACCACTATATGATCCGTAAAGGGTACCATGTAAACCAAAGTTATATTAGGTTAGTTCTAAAGGCTCTTGATCCTGATGGAGTTGAACAGAGGAGACGACACTATCTTCGTCGCAGGTTGCACTTTACTCAAGGACCAAATTGGGTGTGGCATTTAGATGGATACGACAACTTGAACCCTTACGGTTTTGACATTCATGGTTGTGTAGATGGCTTTAGCCGTAAAAGTCTCTGGCTGAACGTTATTTGCAACAACAACGACCCGCATCAGATTTATTCTCTGTATACTTGTTCCATTCGAAAACTTAACAAAGTCAGCAGACAGACTGTGGCAGATAGAGGTACCGAAAATACATATATTGCAGCAGCACAACGGTTCTTAAGGCGTCATCATACAGACAACAACTCAGGAATAAACAGGTCAAATCAGTGCACAGTCGACGGATGGAAGATATGTGGGCTCAACTTTGTAGGTCTTGCACTCATTGGTGCATAAATTTTTTTCAAGATTTGATGAGCCAAAATATATATGATCCTACAGACGTAATTCAAAGTGAAGCGTTAAAGTTCGTGTTTCTTCCATTGTTGGAAACCGATTTTACCATATTTCAAGAGTGGTGGAACAATCATTCAATATGACCTGGACATTATTCAGACCAATATGTTCATCCAGCTGGTCGACCTGATATGTCATATTTTTCTCCTGAGTTTGGCAACAACCGCATAACAGATCAGGCACATCCAGTCGAAATTGCAGACATTGAAGAATGTGATCGTGAGTTTCAAGTCAGGGAGTACTCCTCAGTTTCAGCAGCCTTTCGAGAGTTAGCTATCATTATTATGAGTGAGAACAATATGCAAGTCCCAGGAACAGCTCATGAAGCAGTCGTGCTATACCGAGATCTGCTGCACTTTATCCAACTGCAACTGTAACTCATAGTTCTTACTATGTCTAAATGTTGAGTGAAAGGAATGAGAGATGCATGAATGTAGTCTTGTTCTCCTTGCTATTTTTTCCTATTAAACATGAAATATTTCAGAATTCTATTTGTCATGGGGGTGATGTGATCCCCTCCCCTCTGCCTGTCTAAAAATTAGTTGGCATATCACACTCCATTCTTCTTTACATTTTAGTTATAAAACCTGAACATAACCTTTTTAGTTAGTTTGCCCCGTGTAATTAGCCATGACATGAATTCATATGACTTAAATTTGTGATAATAGTTTTTCTGAATTATGTAATTTTGGTTTACTGCTAGTGTAAAGCTGCTGTTCAAGTAAGTTTTGCATGAGTATTGTATGTATATGACTGAGGATGCAGTCGAAATTTGTCGCAAAAAATGAGAAGTATTGTTATTTTTCTGAACCTTTTTAGTGATTTCTAAAGTTATGTTATAAATCACGAAATGAATGGAAAATTTTTCGACCTTAGACCATGTAAAAATTTGTTTGCAGTTTGTTGGGTGTTTGCAGTTCTAACAGAAGATGTAAAGAGACTGTATTTGGCAAGTTTTAACTCCCTCCGGTGTGCCGTAGATCAAATCAAAACCTCTTAAATAAGGTTGAAATGCAAAAATCTTAAAAACATTAACGTGGATTCTTTTCATACATCTCTGATAAATAATCTATCCTTACCAAATGAAAGTGTCAATGCACCGGAAAAATACCTGTATATAAATACGCTAAAGAAATCTATAATTCAAAGCCACTCAGTCTTCATTCAGAAATCGGCGCTCACTACCAATAATTTTCATAAAACGATGTTTCAAAGTAATTAAGGTCCATTGAGTTCAATGCTGGCAAGAAAATCAGCCCATATGTAAATTGGCCTCTAGTGTGTCCCCCTCTCTCTCTCTCTCGCTCTCTGCTCCCCCCCCCCTTCCCCTCTCCGCTCTCCTTCCAACCCAGGGAACATACTTCGATCCACCACGAGTTTAGGACGGGTTTATTGACACTTCCTTGAAGAAGAACTTCGCTCAGGACTTTTTGCATTGATAATGCTATGGACAATTTTGACTTAGTGTTGCTTTGAATTCCGGCTTGGTGTTGCTTTCAGTTTGGGGTGGCTCGGATCTCTAAGACATTTTGGGTATAATTTTGATGCTCTTTGTAGTACCTAGAGACCTAATTTATAATATTACCCTAGCACTGTTTAGAGTGGGCTTTTTTAAGGATTATTTAAGGTTGGGAGCCCATATTGCCAATCCACCCAGCCCCTCCCTCAAACGGCATATACTATATTGTTCTACTATCTTTGTAAACAGTGGTTTGCAATGGCAATGTGCAGTCAAAAAAGAGAATTTATGATGAATAATTAATGTTAAATAGAGCCTTGTATTTCATTTTTTGGCGTCAAAATCTTGCGAAAGGCTGTCTACAAGTTATAAATAACAAACATTTAGGCTTCGGACAGACCAATAGGACTTGACCAACCCAAAGTTGAAATGTTTACTTGATAAGACGTCTCAATAAATTTTATGAATGGCCAGCAAAAACCAATACTTAAAAATCACAATTGGCAGCAGAAAACCCACCTGGCCGCTGATTAGCCCCTCCTCACAGCCTGAGTAGGACTAAGGGAATTAATTATTGTGGAAATATTTTTGGGTACTTTCAAATTTGGTTACTTTTCGTAAATTCTAATTTTACAAAACGAATAGAATCTGTATAATCTCCAAGTAGCGGACATTATTAGGGAAACGAAATCTGTCCATTAACCCTACTTAGCCTGGACATTTTGAGGAAGTATAAAAGCTGGGGTGGGGGGGGGGGCAAATCGGCCCCCTCAATATTATTCGAATAGTACATGGTATAGCTATGAAACGTGGAGGGTACGTCGATTCTTGATGAGAACTCTCCAAAAATACCACATTCATCAATCTCATTGTTCCATTGTCTACATAAACAATGGTTTTGTTTTCAGATAATGCTAACGTGTGGTCTGCATGGGCAACATGTGGAAGTGAATATATTATGCAAATCAGAGCCGTGACACGCATTGTTTTGCACCAAAGTGTTATGCAAAGCACTCTACAAGCCATTAGTAACTATTTTAAGGCAAAATGGTTTTTTTTAGGATTCGGACAAAATTGATCATTTCCAATTGTCTTTAACAGAAGAACAATAGAACAATAGGACTTGACCTAAGTTTAAACATTTTTACATTAATCGATGCCTCCATAAATGTTATGAATTTTCCGCTCGAACCGGTACCTATAAATAACTTTCCAAGATTTGGCAGCATGGAACCTGAATCAAAACTCTTTTATGACAGTTTGACCTAAGTTGGAGATGTTCGCCATATAGAGGGGGGTCACACTGGAGCTTATCATTTGCTGTATCTGCTATAAAATGCCGTTGCTATCGCAACATAGCAGATTT
>JAOBRC011037556.1:0-16207 GCA_027575255.1 Scolionema suvaense | reverse complement strand
AACGCATCTAGAGTACCGTGAAGTACCGAAAAGTACCGTCTGCGATCGGTACTAATCGGTACTTTCCAGTACTTCCAGGCTACTAAACCAAAGTACCGAAAAGTACCGAATTGTACCGTTGATAATCGGTACATAGCGGTACTTTCAGCGACTTTGAATCGAAATGGATACAAAGTACCGAAATGTACCGCAATGTACCGAAATTCGTGTCTTAGTACCGAAATACAGTTTCATAGTGACACGATGTGTATGGTGAATCCGTTCAAATGCGATGTTCTTCATTGCCCCCTTCCCGTAAAACAATGTTGCCAGAGGTTAGTAAATTATGGAGCACTATATGGCATATCCATGAAGGATGCAGATGCATACATGGTCATGCAGAACATAGTTTCTACCATAATCAACATTGTTTTGGAGGAAGGGGCACAAAATAAGGCTGCCAAAAGTACTCTACACATAATGGCATTAACTTGCAGTATGAAATGGACATACAATCACGCTTGTGCCAATAGTTTCGGCCACGATTGTCTGAATTTTGAAAAAAAAAACCAGCAACGTGAGAAGGAAGAACACAGAACAATATCCCCTAACTATATTTTGAGGAAAGGGTACAAAGAATGGCTGCAATAAGTGCTGCATGCATTATCAGAGTTAGTTATACTATGACATATACACAAATTCACAGTTGTGCCAATAGTTTTGGCCAGGATTGTAGTGACGACCACGACCAGGGAACGGCACTTCAGGCTCCCACTGCTCGCATAGAATGACTCCCTTCCCATACGCGACAGTGACAAAGACTTTGACCAAATTGACGTTGTTGCTCTTCTTCTTTTCTTTTCACGTTAATGTGAGCCCTTCAGACTTGACCTGCGTTAATGTGAGCCCTTCTGACTTGACCTGCGTTAATGTGAGCCCCTCTCCATATCTTGGCTTCGGGAGCTACTACTTGAGCGTAGGCGTTCTTCTTGCGGTACGAGGCCACACTTTCATTGAAGAAATGATCCTCTGTAGCCAGAGATTAGCTTCAACCCTGACTACGCATCTTCTGGCATGCTGCACCATTAATTGATGGTCTTGTCGATTAAGAATGTCCTTCTGCCTGATGTTCAGGTACATTGTCTGCATTGGGCAGTTTCCTTCCAGACCAGCAGCTTTGTGAAGTTGAACTGTGGTGAAGTTACAATCATCCAACGTTTGGATGCGAGCAATCTTCATTTCAATGCCACACCGGACTCGTTGTGTCAGGTTGCCTGGATGTCCTCAGTTACCCTTCCGACGGTCCGGCTGTTTATCATCCTCTTGATCCAGGTTAGTGTGATTCTGCTTTGTGCATGTTAGCATGTCTGGGTAGTTCTATTTCTTGATTTCGCAGATCCTCCATCCATGTATAGACGAAACACTCCGATGTGCATGGACTTCTTCAGTGACATCTCTTGCCAAGTCTTTAATACAAATACCAAGATGCAGTGTCTCCAACAATCATCCAACCTTCTACTTACATAAATATAATAAACAGATAACTAGCAATAACAAGCTAGCTACCTGAAAAGAGAAATACAGTGACAGCCATTAAATCTACTTGTACTGGGCCCTTGGACAGTACGTTCGTCACTGAGGGGGGCAGAAATATCCCCTTACCTTAATTTCTGAACAAAGCATAGCGAAAGCGTGAAATTCGGTGCAGAGATGCAGGATCATGTGTAGTTTTAGAAAATGGCCTAAGAGTTTGCTAAACAGATCAAATTTTGCTGTCGTCAGCAAAACCTTCCACCTACGTACGCAAAATTGCGAAAAAATTCCCCTAAATTTTACCAGACCATAAAATCTGAACCACTAAAGCTTTTTCCAGAACATTTCTTTTTGATGTTCTCTAAATAATGATTAGATATTATTAGCACAGGCTATTCATGCAGGTTTTGCCAAGTTCATAGTGTTTTTAGAAACGGGAAGTCAAAATTTGGGTAAAAATTGGTCCAGGTACCTTCCAAAATGTCCCCAAAACACTGAGAGGATGACAAAATTTCAGAATGTTTCTTATTTCATCTTATAGCCGATAAAACTATATTCAAGGTCACCAAGTTTCAGCTCTTAAGCTTTAACCGTTCAGGAAATATTGCAAAATATGTTCCTGGCAAGGGGGGAGGTAATTTTACGCCATGGTGCAACTAGGGTTAAGAAAAATTGAAAAACCTCAAGTTCTCCCTTCGTAATTTTCTCATTTAGCCCGCTACAGAATTCATACAGTCCTTTCCTATTGGGTTTGCTGCTGTGTATGTGTACGTATCTGTATTTCTCTGTGGATGAGTCCTGTTGCGTTCACTGGCAATTGCAATTGTTGTTTCGTTCATGATAGTGGCTTTATACATTATTGTTCTTGTTGATGTGTATAGAGGGTTCTTCTTTTTTATGCTTGTGAGTCCATTAAGAAATATCTCAGCTTTGCTTTGCTTATAATGTTTTGACACAAGTGGGCTTTGTTTTTCATGTTTCCTTATTATGTATGTTCCTTTATCTTACAATCAAGTTCTTACAATCTCAAAGAAATTGTAGTCTGCACTAGCATCCAATTCTAAATGTAAATTTCACACATTGCATAAGAACCACCATTACGTGGAAAACTGCTACATCAAGCTGTATGCAGGCATCAAAAAAGTAAGAGGGATACAAAATTGAAAAGCACCTACCACAGGACATGGAAAGACATCAGAGGGGCCTATTTTAACTCACATTTTCACCAAACATAAATTTCAAACAACAGAATTTCTCAAAAATCAGACAATAATTGCCAAAAACTCTTCGTCAAAATCTTCCTCTGATAAAAGCATCCCAGTTTATTAGGCTTCTCTTCATTTAAAATGTTTTCTAACAACACCCAGTCAATCTATGCACCTTGGAACCTTTCTCCTCCATATCCTGCCACCACCTTCCGACACTCCTAATTATACCAATTGTCATTTGCAGCCCTTTCCCCTTTCCCCCTTCCCCCCCTCCAATCAGGGTTGTATGCTCTGCAACCATTTGTTGTGGCGCACTGCAATCCAACCTCGACCGTAGTGGGGGGGGGGGGGACAGGAGTCCAGATTGATTTGGGGTAGATATTTTGGCAATGATTGTGGGCTAAATAATTACATTAATTAGGTCTAACTAATTACATAATCCTCGTAAACCGTATTTAGGGAAGCGGGGTTCTGGCTAACCCCTATTTAGGGGAGAAGGTATATTTACCTCTTTCACCTATCTCTCGATCAGAGAGATCAAATGGAATTTTGCGTGGGTAATCCTAAGGCATTCAACTTCGCAGAATGCATCTACTGGATTCAATGTTTTCGTCCAGTTTGTTTTAAATTGATTGCAAAGGAGGACTACCATCAACGTGCTAAGCGAGCCTGCTCGATATGCCTATTTAAAGTACAATAGAGTTGTGCCAGACTAGTCCCAGAAAATTTTCACCACTTTTGAAGTTTTACCGTACATCGCAGAAAAAATAATTTTTAGGGACTGCTTCACAAACCAAGCTTTATTTGCCTGTTATAGAGTTTTTGTATACGTATTCTGACCAAATTTGACATATTTTGGATTATGGGTGACATAATTTGGGTAAAATATAAAACAGAGTAGAAAATTCTTGAAAATTAAAACTTGAAAAAAGTCAAATTTGTTTTGTGGAATATCGTTTTAGTGATTGAAATACAAGGTAAAATGTTTAAAAGAACTCAAGATAACTACTTTCATCAAATTTTTTACCCAATTTTTGGATACTGTATGCAAAACTCTGATTTTTTGGTAAAGTTGGGCAAAACATGGGCAGCGTTACATGTGGTAACTTATGAAGTCATATCTTAAGGAGCCTGTGGTCAGAAACAGTTCTACCTACGTTTTGAATTCTTTTGCAGCAACGGGAGCTTACGACCCAGTTTGAGCTTCATAGCTACAATAGAACAGGAATTAGTACGTCGTTTTTGAACTCAAAATGCTCAAAGTTCATTCGAGCTGGCTTACTATAGGCTCCTTTAAATAGTGGATTATTTTTGTAAGAAAAAAAGTGTTTTATATGTTCTTAACTGCTGACAAATAATCATGAAATAAAATTTAAATAAGATTCAAAATTCTGTCCGCCTAAGATTTCGTTAACGACACCAATTTGCATAAATTTGCATAAATTGTCAGCCTAATTGGATGAATATTTCACAAAACATTGTATAAAAACACGACAGCCCTCCTGCGACGTGCAGTACGTTTCTTTCCGATTGCAGCGGAAAGATGAAGAGATAAAGAAAATACGTTTTTTTAGTTCTATTCATAGGACAGAGCACATTGTTAACTGCTTACATAGAGTAACATAGGACAGAGCACATTGTAAACTGCTTACATAGAGTAAAACAAATAAGTATGTATCCATGATAACATTAAACGTGATATAACTATACAAAAACGTTGTACAGATCCTTAAATCCCACCTCTTTAAGTCATATACAATAGCATAACTTGCATACTGAAATTTTTGGTACTAATATTTATTGCTATTCACGATGTCTTGATAATTTTAGTGCTATGTCCTCAAAATCATGCAATCACCATTGTCTTATGATCTCAAAAAGTAGCCCCAACGTAAAAATGTTTTATTATTTTTGTCACAAAATCATATTTTCTGAGATGTAATCTGCAAGTGGTTGTTCTGCAAACAATAGCCACGATAAAAGGCCTTTAATGGACAATATTAAAGGCCGCAAAAGCAATAAGAGCAGGAATATCAATTCCCGCCATACTTTGGCCTACGCCAGAGCTGTCGGAGCACAGCACACAAACCGGAGGTATGGTCTAATCAGAATGGAAAGCCAATGATCCTGGGATTTCTAATTTGTACAAATTGTTCCCAGCCTGTACGTGACGCAATCTTACAAAACTTCATGGAGTGAAAGTCTAAATATAAAATGTAATAATGATCGTTAATGTGCTGAAAGTGTAATAAAATAAAGTCTTGGTACTAAAGATAAAAGATAATATTGCGGTTGGAGTTGCCAAAATTTATAAATGTTCATTGTGCGTGCACCGGATTCACGTTCAAAAAGCTAAAACACCAGGAGAAGTTGGTTATCTTAACAATATTGTGCTTGATTGTGAAGTTATCAGAAAAATCATGTTCGACTTTCTCCCCACAATTGCTTTCAATGAAGGGGTAGTTCAGAAACTATTAATTTAGAGCTGTCCAATATTCTGTTTCGCAAAAATAACAAGTTGGTTTGAAGCTCATACTATTCGCATCTTCTTTCTACAATTAGACATCACAAGCATAATTATTTATTTTTCTAGCCAGACACTTTTGCTTCCATAAGCACTTTTGCTTCCATAAGCACTTTTCCTTCGGGGGGCAGGTCCACGAGTCCCAAAATTTCACAAATTTTTAAGGTCGGTTTGACCCTGATACGGTGATGATCAAATCACGAATACCGGATTCGAAATTTACGGTATAGCTTTCAGATTATGGGAAGAGATAACATATCGATAGGCTGTGCGCTCTCTAATGGGATAACCACAAATCCTTTGTCCGTAACACAGCTACCGAGGTAGGTTGAGATTACCATCAATTCCTTTATCTCACGTCACGAATAATATCATGAACATTCCTCCGGACAAGCGTCCTTCACATTTACATTCTTGCTATTCTAAGTGATATGATCGGATTATAATGTGGAAGTCTAGCAACTGCAAATGTGCAATCCCGGTCAAAATATATTGGTACACATGTGCATTTTCGCCATGTTCCGTATCACGAGCACATTAAAATCGGTCGACTTACTTTTTGTGACCTTTGAAAAATGATGTTTTGGAATGTTTAAGGTATCTGCAGGGCGTAGTAGGGCTTGTGTTGGAGTGTGGCTTAGGGTTTTCCATTTTTCAGGTAATTTAGAGATCAAAGGGCATGGAATTCGATCCATTTGTGCAAACGGATCGAAGACTGCAGACTGAGATTTTTGACAGAAGTTTCTAAACACCTAAAAATTTTCTTGAAGCCCTTTTTCAATTTAAAGTGCTTTTGCTAGCAAAAGTCGTAAGAGTTCATTTTTGATTTTGGCTGAAAAAAGCCTTTTGGGACAAATATTTTCTCCGAGATATTGCATCAAACTTATATAGCTAGATTTGAATTCTATAGAATGAAAAAACAAAACTACATTGTGGTCTCTATTGATTTCTCCCCATTTAGTATTATTTCTCTGTTTGTTCGACAAACTATGTTTTTGTGTTACTTTGTTTATATATTAAACGGATCTATGTTCTTCAGATCGTGTCGATATTTCTTCTGATACCGGCTTACATATATAGCCTAGTTATAATTTAACAACCTGATACCGAATCCTATCATGCTTCTATACTGGAGCTGCTCGTTCTCAAACGTGTAGAGACAAGGATTCGATAGTAGATAGATACAATACAATGCTACGTTCGGTATCATCAAGGCTTACGGACAGTAAATTCTGTTACTTTGCAACTCAATGCAATTCCATCGTCACACTGCTCCCAATGCATTTTGTCTCCCTCCATCTTTGTCCATAAATCGCGTAAGTTGAATCTCTCACCTATTTGCTCAGAATAGGTGCCGACCAACCAATCGATATATTTGTCAGTGGACCCAATCCCGTCACAAGACACGTATTCTTTGAAATATACACATTCAAAGCCTGCTTTTTGAAGCTGTTCTTTAAGCCATTGTGCATCATTAACATGAAATGTTGACTTTACTGCCTCTTTGAACCCTTCTGCATGATCCGAACACCTGTCAAAGAATAAATTCACATTACCGCAAGGTATGGAACTGCATGTGATTCCACAAAACTCTCCGCCTTTTTTTAAGCAATCGTATATCAAGCGAATTGTTTGAATTTTCTCATCGGCAGGAATCCAGTGAAACACAAATATAGAGATGGCATAATTGTATTGGTTTGCAGGATATTTTATCTGATCGCTTTTACAGATTTGAAATTCGATATTGTTGTAAGGTTTGCACGATTCTTTAGCAACATCGATCCTTTCCTTGCTTGGATCTATTCCCACTACTTTGCCGCTGATTCCAACCTACAAAGCAATGGGCAGTATTAATACGGTATGTAAGGCATTGTGTTTGTCAATAGCACATATCCGCTATTGGCTTGTATTCTGCCAAAATATTGCTAGATAGCTAACAAGTATAATCTTAAAGGTAAGTGAACAAAACAACTTACACGCCTTTTTTGTAAGGCACACCTTCATAAGCAATACCTGGCTGAAAATCTCCCAAATCTAAGCACATGATAAGTAACAGACTGACCTTGAGATTCTATTGTCAAGTCTTAGATTTCTATGCATGCTCTTTTCTACGAACAGTACCAAAATAAACGAACTTTTGTAACTCACAGAAAATTAAATATAACTAATAAACAGTTTAGAGTTATTTCAAAATTTCACACTGAGTGCTATAAAATTGGGCGTGGAAAGACGACTTGTGGAAATAAGCAACACCTAAGCAACATCTTAAGCTCAGACATGATAAAAACTAAGCAACGCTGAGGCCGAAGTCGGAAAAACTGTTGCTTATGAACACTAAGCAACACTGAGGCCGAAGTCGGAAAAACTGTTGCTTATGAACAAAAGCGTGTAGTCTGTTATTATTACTACTTTGAGTTTGTATTGGTATTCGTCAATTTTATTCTGATAACGCATAAACTATTTACCCGATAAGTCTGAAGGATACAGAAACGATGCATATTACAATAGTGTTAAAATAAAGTTAACAGCCATAACGTTTCACAAATGTACGATAAAGATGTCTGTAAACCAACACATGATGAAAAAGGAAACATGTCCATTTCAAATTTGAAAACAGAAGAATTGTAATTAGGGGAATTCAATGGATGCAGTTCAATCCTGTTCTGGAAAATAACTCAGGTAAAAAGCATCAAGCCGCATATCATTCATTGCAAAAGCTCTGTTCTGCATTGCAATTAGTTGTGTATTGGCCAATATGTTCTAACTAATACATTCAACAATTTCAAAACTTGTCATCATGGGTTTTCTCCATTCAATTATGATATTACACCCACATTTAGAATGCTTAAATTCTGAAAGTTTTTATGAAAATATATGTTTACTAATGAGTTCTCAAAATCTTCGAGGCAAAATAACCATTATTAGCTAAAATGATAAAACTCATCTTTCAAACTCATCTTGGGAAATTATCTCTTAGGACCTTCTGCAAGTGGCGCAGCAAAGTTTGGCCAAAATTGGCTTATTTTTCGCTTACGTTACCTCACTCAAAACAGGTTAGGTGAAGGCTTAGCAGAATGAATATTTCTAGCTGGCCCAATATTTTTGAATTAATGAAAGGTCAAAGTTGAAAAGTCAACTAGGTTCCCACAACATTATAAAATCAAATCATCAATCATGCCTCGCTGACAAGAGCCGAGATATAGACTATCATATGTGTGAGAAAATGGGAAAGCGAGGCAAGGATCTGCTACAGGAAGGGATTGAAAATTTATTCCCAAGGAAATAACGGAAATCCAATTTAGTTGATTGACTCGGTTTGATGATTTACGGGATATGTTTCTAAAGCCAAAAGTAATTTGTTTCCGCAGTTCCTCCTACGCACATCAGAGGATAAACACAAAACGATGCAAGTTTTCTGATATTCTACTGCTATTAATCTGTTTTTATTTTTAGCAAGGATGTTGATCCATTGTATTTTGTGTCCGAAAATGTAGTTAGGCTGCGGACAAAACACAGCTTATTTCTGACATACTTGAATGGCATTGTTCTGCGCATAAAGGCGTCCACGAAAGTGCAATGCTTCTACCTCTAGAAGGGGTAAAGTGTGAGAAAATTTTGATCAGAAATCTGCATCGAATTTAAGTCGGCCCTGAAACCCAACTCACGTTGCTCTCATTCAGAAAGTCAGTGCAAAAGACAAGCTTTGTGATTTAGTCTTCGAAAGTCAGGCTTATGTCCGAAAAAAGTGCGTCCGCCGTCTTAGCCTGTTGAACAACCAAGGCAGTGCGTTTCACTTTATGGCTTGATCTGTTGCTTTTCGTAGCATTGTACGTTTGGTAGTTATGCCATGTTGAGCATATTAGTTCCACCAGCCACTCTCAAGTAATGTATTACGCATAGCTTTGCGCACTGACTCAACATGTTTTAATACTAATCAATCATGAGGTTGCTATAGGAACGCCTGGCGTAAACTACAATTAACAACGAAGTTTCTTAGTTTTAAAAACTGAGATTTGCGGCTAACGCGAGAAGACCATGTGAGAACTTACTTTTCAGCAGAGTCTGTGAGGCGGCTAAAAGATAGTGCAATGAAAGTTATAGCTGTAGGTTTATGGGCAATACTTTCAATTTCAAAGTGGGTTTTACGTGGCTAAGATGTGGCCTGGACTGGAGTGAGTAGAATGGGGGAAAGATAGTGCGATAGCTACTAGCTAATGCAAACTGCAACAGTAATGATACACACGGGAAATATATTTATTGTGAACATAAGACCTCTTGACTCTATCCTGGATGGGGGGCGGGGGGAGAAGTTTATGATCCGTAATATAATCCGTAGATAGTGAAAACAGCAGAAACGTATCGTCCTGCGGGAACTGTAGCTGTATCAAATTTTGTAGAACTGCTATGGGCGCATACCGTCGTCAAACATTATGAAAGCTATAAGGTATTTTCAAATTACTAATGTAACTCGTAGAAGTTTCCAAAGTATTTTTATGGTACAGTTTACAAATAGGATAGCTCGCCGAGGCTAGAATTTTCCGTCTATACATACCTAAGTGTGCAGAGTTCCTGCTGTTGGCATGACTATGCCGCAAATTCCGGAAACAGGTAGCTAGTTTACATCTGCTCGTGTGTAAAAGCTAATGGTGAATGAGATCACATGAAATGGCTATTGACAAGATCTTATGCATAAATAAAAGACTATACCTTTGTCCCCAAAAGTTTTGCCAGATTTCCTGTTCCACAGCCGATATCTATCACATAATCGCCTTCGTTTACTGCTATTCGTCCCAAAATCTTCTCGGCGTGCACAAATTGTAATTTTTTCGAAGAAGTCTGGTACAGAAGGGCGTGGTTTGGTGACATGTCTAGAACTAAATAAAATTACCCTACAGTATTGTATAGGACTTCTTGAAGATATACAGAGTACAGGGGGGAGTGATTTCTACGAAGGATGTCAGCTAGGCACATGAAACTTGGTAGGACGATATAACATACTCTACGACAAGAAAAGTGCCAAAACCTTTTTGATTACGTCATTATACATAAAGCAAGGCGTAAATTCCTGGAAACTTTTATGAAAATTTTGAAATTTTTTCATTAAATCTCAATATCGTTTAACCCTATTTAGGACTTCTATGTGATCGATTCAAAACAAAAAGTGGAACAATAGATCCGGAAGATGTTTTTTAAAAAGTTAAATGCCTACAGATTACACACGCAAAATCTCATGTCATTTAGGCTTTCCGATCGGGATGCAGATAGGTAGGAGAGGTAAATATACCTCACCCCACTCCACACATACACACACACACACACACACAAATTGGGCTTAGTAGCACTCCCTGAATAGGGTTAAATATTACCGATGTCATTTATACCGATGTTGGGAACGATATTTGTATATTTGGAGTATTTTTAAGGCCTGCAATTTCTTAAACCCCATCTATGTATGAGAGCAGAACAGATGATAATCTTCTGATGCGCATGGCAAGGAAGGTGATAAAGTCTAGGGATCATGCAGACAAAGTAAATAGCTTTTCCTGTAATCAACAGCTATACGGCACAAAAAGAGGGGGAAAGTTTTTATTACAAGATTGAAGAGGAACTAATACCAAAAACACAACGTCAATACGTGATAGAGCAAAGTAAAACCATGGCATTTACTTTTTATTTCGTGATGAAAGCTGATACATTTTCGAAGGTGATTTACTGTGACGCCCATTACATCATACAGGCACGATGCCAACCCATGCCATTTCCTCAGTGATCCAACAGTTAAACTTACTTTTTAAACGGTTCTTCAATATATCACTAGACTTTTTGATATATTGAAGCATGATGCAATGCATGGTGTCATGTAAATTGGTCGCTATTGACTTCAGGACTGTACATATGTAGAAATTCAAGAGATAAAAATTATACGGCATCTTTAGCTCTACCACCTATTAATAGTTATGTGAGGACTGAAATCTTAAATCCCTTTTGAACAGCTCTATTGCAGTGTTCAAATCTTTTTGGCATCTATTTAATGATTATGGTCTAAATTTCACTTTCATAGGAATAGCGACTTAGAAGAGATGAAAAAGTTTTTGTTGTGGTCCGTAAAGACACGTTGATCAAGCTCCGCTCTTCGAAGGCCATTACTCGTGATTGGTTGGAAGCAAGCAGGGAGTATAAACAGTGATATCAATCTAAAAATGTTGAATGCTTACTGATATTCGTGGACAATATCAAGTCATTTGGGCTTCCCAATCAGAAGATAGGTGCGAGACGTAAATATACCTCCCTATGCACCTCCCTATGTCCTTGAATAGGCGTTAATAAGACCCCACCCCACCCCATCCTACCCCTCCCTACCCTAAATATGGGTGAAACTTAACTTTCAAACTTTCTTTCCATTTTAGTAAGTTTGTCCTGCAGTTCATAGGAAACATGCAGAAGACTAGAACTCAAAAACATACCTTTTTAGGTGTAGTCTTCAGTAAGGATGGTATGAATAACCGTACTGCACAGCGTAAATACATCCATAAATAGGGTTTTCTCTGCGGACGAAATACGCATCTGGGATTGTTGAGGTTTGTAATGCAATTTTTTATCTTATTCTATAGTCATGCTTCTCAATTTGAACAGGCTACACACATTTTATTTATGGTTAATGAGATTAAGAAGCGTACTGAGCAAAATGGATTAAGATCTTGTTTAGCACCAGGATTAACATGTGTAAAGTACAATCTTTAAAGCGTGAATGATGTGACCTTAATAGTGTAGCAGTTATTTTTATTCTTCCCAGCATTCATATAGGCGTTGAACCATGACATCATGAATGTTATGACAAGAAAAAGAAGCAGTACAATCACAAATCTATAAAACCTGAGACCAGCAGGATTTCAGTAAGACCTAGCACTGACTGATAGTAAAGTAATGAGCAGACAGCTAATCTGCAATGTGTAAAACACCCATCCGTAGTATAATTGCAGAGCAGTGATACGCTTGAGCTAGAAGTCCCATCAAGGAGGAACAACTTTTGCATTAACTTTATATTTAAATATATTCTGGGCATATATTCAGTTGTGACAAGAATCTCTTATGCAGTCCCTAAGTGATGTAATACAGTGTTAATTTAACTGATTTTTGCATTGTTTGATAAAGCAGGTGTTTTGATATAGCAAGTTTGGCATGTGATTATAGAGCTGCAAACTTATTTCATAAACACGAGTAAGTTGAAAATAAACCTACGTGGTGCTTACATTTTTAGCAATTCTGGCCTAAATTGATACTTGTGTGGTGTTAATGTAAATAATTTACGAATTTCTTAAATCGTAAAGCTGTAGGTTCATTTGTTAGACCTTTTGCGCAGAGTATATTCTAATTTTCACAGGAAGCAGTAAAAAATGATGAGTTTCAGCAAATCAAGAACTCAAAATGTTTCCCTCGAAAAAGTTTCTCAGATTAAAAGAATTGGGAACAATGTTTTTCTATATAAGTATCATTGAATTTGAGCTTAGACTGTTTGTTTTTATTTTAGTGCCATATTCAACATCATTTTATTATATGTGTCATGATAATCATGGTATGAAGTGTAGCCACATTTAACATTAAAATCTTACAAATGTATTTTGGATGGTTCTGCAGATATGCAACCGATGAGCTTATTAGCCAAATCATGCAATTATTCTGCCGTATAGTATTATAAAATCGTTGATAAGAATGAGATACAAAAGCGACTATTGTAGAAAAATGTTTTTTTTTTTTTTTGCATTAGCTATCTTTTTGTTATTTCTACATTTTTTAAGTTGGGTCTAAAATATAAATATGTAGAAAAACAAGAAGATATTTAATGCAAAGAGAAACATGTTTCTAAAAAGTGTCACGTTCTTATCTCATTCCTCTTTAAAATTAGATTTAACCCTAATCCCCCCGGTCGATTTTGATTTTGGCAAACCCGGGGGATCATGTTTGCACGCGGCCCTAAAAATGCCTACCAAGCCAAAGTAGGGCACTTCCATAGATAAAACTTGGTATACATGTTCCTTACCATATTAATCTGACATTTAGACCAAATAAAGCTCTATACTATGTCTAACATTGGAAATGTGGCACTCAATTCAAGATGCAGTGATATTGTGATTTAGCTGGACTGCTCAAAAGTGGTGAAAATGTACAAAAATAAACTTCCTTGAATTTTGCAGCCGAAAAGGGTTTTTAATGCTGGTTTTTGATGTTTTCTAGTGCATTGCAATGTGTTTTACATGTTTTTAATAAGAAACTGACATTTTCGCAATTTTGGCAAATTTGGGAGGGCCACGTACAAAAACGACCTCCCTCTGGGATTGCCACATTGACAGTACAAATTGATACGCCACCATCATGGATGAACAGTGGAGAATTCGGTAGTACCATTTTTTGAGACCCTGATAAATGTCCCTAAAAGTCATAAAACCGGAAGCTTCTGCGTTGAAGTGGAGTTATGAGCAATCAAAAGTCGTGCGGGCAAGAATGATCCCCGCCGGGGGTATAGGGTTAACCATGGACGTATAATTGGGTTAAGCAACTATAAAACCTTTCGAGAAAAAAACGCCTCTAAATCTCGAAACGTCTCTTTCCTAGGTTAACAAGCAGCAGCTAAGCAGCGATCGAGCCAGGCCAGGAGAAAAAAATTGAGTAACATCGAGGCTCAGGCGCAACGCTGTGTAGCTGAATACTTTAATATTTCACTCAAGTCATGCAAGGTTTTTTTTCCAGATTCGCATAGCAAATATGTCATGGCTTAAGATATGTCATCGTTGGTAGGGTTATTAGGAGGAAAGTGTTAAAACAGTTAAATGCATGCCAGATCTTATCAGAAAATAGTACGGCAAAAATCCTCACTAAACTCTGGTCCACTGGTCCACAACTGAAGATCGCTTTGGAGCTGTTCCCTCGCATTCCGATAGGCGAAGGTGACTCGGCGATCGATATCGGATGTGGTACAGGCAATCTAATGCAAATACTGTGTGAAAAGGTACTGATCGTTTTTTTAGCAAGGAACCGGGACACGTAGAAATCTGCGTTTTCCCAAGGAAGGGTTTTTCTACTCAGAACTAGTCAGGGATGCAAATGAAAAAAAAACAGGACAGTCCCCGACAAAATGCTTTAATTTTTTTGAGTTAACTAGACAAAAGAGATGTTCTGCCTAGTAGAACTCTGAATCTAAGATATTTCAGCTCCGCCTTCAAAAATAGAGAGGATATAGCAATTTTATTCCATATGTCAGAATTTGTCATTCCACAAATGATTCAAGTCTTGGTCAAACCCAAATAATGTAGGCTTGTAAAACTGTAGATATAGCAGATTACGAATTAAAGAGGCTGTTTGAAGACGCATCAAAACAGATCTGCTTAGCTCCTAGTATATAAAAGTATCTTGGTTGAGTTTTACGTTCAAGATTGAGCACAGTTCCTGAGTGCTAAACGTATTTCCCATTATCTCCAGGGGGAGGGGAAGGGGTGGTATGGAAGTATGTGAGGCGACACGCTGCATGCCAAAATGAATTGATCCACGATCTTGACATGGGCCACCCAAGCGTCTCCCTCTTTTTCTCCGCATTCAATGCTGATGGTGATGAGCTTCGACAAGGCTAACCGGAAGAAGTATGCAATGAATGTAGCGGAAGGGACAAATTGTTAATTTCAGCATGTGTTCCAGATTGCAGTCCTGTTACATGTAGAGTAGGAGTAGGTTTATATCTATCTTATTCAGTGTAGGCGGGGTAGGGCAAGTAGATCCGAAGAAGTTAATGTCATGCAATAGTGCCTCGGGGATAAATCGTGCTTTCAGCTTATCACAATGCGATTTACATTCAGCGCTTGTTCTATTTTATTATATGAGAATAGCCTTAGAAAAAAAGTATTGAATTTCATCATTGCAAGTACAGGGAAAGATGGTCATGTCATTGGAATTGATCCAAACTAGAAGCGAGTAGAGGCTGCAAAAGAGATTTTAAAGACGTACTCAAATGTTGAGTTGCATGTATGCAGAAGTGATCAGATTCCAACTGCAAAGTCGATCAACCATGCTATTAGCATATGGTATAGCATTGGATTTCCGACGGCGAAAAACGTTGAACGTTTCAAATATTGTACGAATCCTTATTGTCTGGTGGATCCTTTTCGGGAATCGTTTCCACTGGAAGCACTGTGGGAAACTTAGGCTTGTTTTTTCATCTCTGCTGTGAAGCTGACAAAGATTTTGCGGAACAGTACGAGTTGACTGAACAAAAGTGCTTGTACTGGCGAAGTGGAGAGTGGTTTAAGGAAAATCTTGAGCAAGTAGGCTTTTAAACTGTTCTTTCTGAAGCTCTTCTTCTTACTAATAACCTGGGATCCTGTCAGAGCTTTTGTGATTGGATAGTTGCAACGCATGATGCTGCTCCTATTGGTCAGTTGGATCTACGAAAAATGTGGGATAAAATCGATGGAGATAACGTTGCTTGGGATAGGTTCGATGAAGGTGGAATTATATGGACTACCAATACCCATCAATTTGTCATGTTAAAAGAGGAATAATCATCTAATCTTGAGGGAAAAAAGTCCTTCTATAACCACGATGTGTAGTTTACTTGTCCTGTAATACATGATACAAAATACTTAGAATATAAAAATATCAGGCTTTGAAGAGCCAGTAGGAGATAATCCTCAAAATAATGCTAAGGCTTCATAAGTGATGCAAATTATGAGATTGCTATAGTTATACCTGACACAAACTGCAAATGATTAACCAGGTTTGGTTACTTAACCCTATTTAGCCCGGGGAGGGGGTCAATATGACATCGAGTTTTCTTAACCCTACAGAGTATAGGGGGGGGGTGGAATCCACCCCCCTGCATGTTTTTCTCGCGTAAAAATTTTTTGCCAAGCCCGAAGGGCTTGGTTTTTGTTGACTTTTCCACAAATTTATCTAGCTTTCATTTAAAACAAATTTG
>JAOBRC011036445.1:3016-16208 GCA_027575255.1 Scolionema suvaense | reverse complement strand
CAGACATATAATTCAATAAACTTGTCTTCACATCTCAGAAAGCCCTGTGATGCGCACAACTGCCTGAGAGTTAATTACAACGTTCTCCATGCATAGCCAAACATGCTAACCATTTTTCCCGGATTTTTTTTTTTTTTTTGCTAGTGTATACTCTGATTTCCCGGAAATCCGGGAAATCCCGGAAATTTCACACGCCTGCAATTGGGATCTGGACCCAAAAATAAAAAATTTTGAAATAATGTCTTTTGGCTCTGACTCCATTTAACAGCTTAAATCCACATATTAGATCTCAAGCATTAGGTTCTGCTAAGCCGTGGCATTAAATTTTTTAAGTCTTCTAAACCTCCAAAACGTGGTTCTCAATTTATAAGAGATTTTAGGCAAGGTTTATCTACCATCATGCTAATAACATATCAGGCTCCAGGTGAGAGCATCAAGCCTCGGTTTCAACAGGTATGATAAAAATATGTATTTCATAAATGTCAAAATTTCGTCTTGGCAGGAGGCGCTTATTCCGCAAAGGGCGCTTAATTAAGCAAGAGTGCTCACTAAATTTTGTTCAACATCTCAAAATAGCTTTCTAATTTAATGTTGTTCTTTTTTCTATGCAAAATCTTATAATAATCTTACAAGCAAAATCTCATAATAATCTTAAAATATGTCAATGTCCATGTTTTTCATGCCTAACAAAATAAGTGCTCCTGTGTGGACCTAACAGTTCTAACTAAGCGCCCTCTTATTGCATTATGGGGGGAAATTTGCATGCAAGATGGTCTTCCACTTACATGTGTCAATGGATATATATAGTCTAAATTGTGTAAGAATAAGGATGGGGGCATCTTGTTACCCCTCGCAGGTGAATTTTCTAATAGCTCCTGAAAACTCACACCTGCATTCTAGTACGATGAATTAATCTCCATTTCATGTTGTTCTCATTTGAGTATATAAGATGTTTCTTCAAGACCGAGCATCAAATTGAAACCCAAACCACAGACTGGAAAAAGCTGGAAAAGATTAGAAAAGTTTTACTTTCACACAGATTCCAACATGAAGAATTACTGAGTACGATCTCTATGTATCAGCTGTGTTGAGATCGTTGAGGACAAAAGAAAATGGCTTATGATCAGACGTCTATCCTTACACATGAACTGTTGATTTTCTACGGCATTAATGTTTATTAGGTATTAGAAGATCAGAGCAAGATAAAAAATTCATCAAAAGCCGTCAGCCCAGAACTTTGAAGTAGTATGCAGTAACAGAACATTTTGTATTGAGCTTTAAGTTTTTTTTCCAAGGGTCGCCTTTCTAAACAAAATCCTTCCAAGAACTTCATCAAACTAGAAACAATCAGCAACCACTTATCCTATATTTGTTCATGTCTTCTTATCCCCAACTAATATTTTTGCAGTGTCTTACTGGCCTGAAGTCATGACATATCAACAAGATTATTGCCTCCAGTCTCACAGAGCAACTCCTAAATCCAGCTAAAAGAATGATATAAGAACATCAAAAACATAGAAAGCTTCAGCTATCATAGTGGAAATAAATGCAAAGCACACTCAACAATTGTTCCTATCCTGGCGAATAGTTCTCCATCCCCACTCTAATGAAATTAGGTGAACTTAGTAACAGATGCTAATAAACATCAGAGAATAAATACTCACAATATAAAGTATAGAAAATACGAGGGGATGGAATAGCTGCTGATAAAGACCAAATAACCAGACCAGAATTGGAGGCTGAAGGTGGAGAATAGAAACACATCGCAATAACAATTTAATTATTACAACATAGCAACAAAATTCTATATACAGTGAACATTGAAGCTCTGTGAATATGAAGTCATAACTTACGCATTTCTGACAGAAATAATCTGAATAGAGCTTCATACTGGCAATAGCCAGAAAATCTGCGGCACTTTTCAAGATACTACGAAAAGAGTAAAATATTTATAAAACTCTCAAAACTTCTGCAGAACGTAATAACCATGCAAAAAGTAAGTAAAGATCCATTTGAGGCACAGTGACGAATGATCACGCACAATAAGCCAAAGCTAGTGTACTTTCGCAAACCCACTTCGTCAGCAGCAAGTGGATCGGCAGCATGCGTCAGGAAGGTACAAGGAAATCGTTCAAATGATTGTATTCCACGACCCAACATGTAAAGATAAGGGTGCAAAATGTTCATTAGCCAAGGCTAACTGTATACAAAAGAAAGTAAATATTGCCCATAGTTAAAGTTAACTTACGTGATGGCATGTGTCCCCAGAGTATGGTGATATTCCGTGTGCAGCAAGTGTTACGCACTCTGTCACTGGAATACAAACACAATGCTCAAATAAAACTATGCTATTTTTCAATCAATGCTAAAAATTTTCCACGAGAATCAGATGGAAATTAATCACACGTCTGGAAAAATTTGCTTTCCAAACATCATGACCCACTCGATATAACACCAAAACCCCAAGACCAGAAAACTTTAACCTATACCCTCTTGCTATATACTGAAATGCTTCACTCGAAGTGCAGAGTTTATTAGAACGATAAAAAAATGACCAAATTTTAAATATCTGCCCCTGTATTGATTGGGCTTTAAAACCAGCGTATTGATGAAATCAGTCTGTGACTCAAATTTTGGAGCTTTTTGATATTTTTTTCGCAAAGTTAGAGGCATTTATATGTTTCCGAGGGTGGGACTTTGAGATCCCGTTCGGACTGAAAAGGACAAGAACAACTTACAAATACATATACAGGTGGAGACACCTTCGACTATAACCATAGCAAAAAAGATCTAAATTTTTTGTGACAAATCAGAAAACATCATTTCCGAGTTGAAGTCCACTCAGACTGGACACTTGATAAATAACCATGAGATGTTTTGTGCGCATTTCTCAACCTGGTGCATTTGGACCTCTTCTCTCTACCATCTGCAACTCGCTTCGCAGTGAAGATTGGGTGAGAAAACCACTTAGCAGCCCTAGTGTGGAAATTTTTAAGTCAAACAAATACATAGACTGCGCACAACAGGGCTGACGGAAATTTTGATTTCCAGTTATATTGACTTTACAGCAAATTCAGTTTCATGAAAAGGGCAAGCATGCCAGCCGAATGAAACTTTTTAATCTTCATGGGTGATGAAAACCTGCCGGCAATTGAAAATAATGAAAATTATACAAAGAGCTTGATATGAGAAATTGCCAGCAGACTTTTAAAATTCTGTTAGAAACTTATTTTTGTAAAAGCAGAGCATGCCAGCAGGCTTTGAGATCTTGCCTCTACCGGATGCAGCCTGAATATATTGCAGCCGAAAGGTAAAATAGGAAAACATAAAAGTTACAACAGAACTCTCAATCTATCGACGAGTTTAAGTATGTTCCCACAATGACTGAAGAATTGAACAAATGTCAGGCCACCAGCACCTATAATGCAAAATAAATGGCAGCATGATCTGTAGCCTGTTCCACAAATTAAGTGCACTGTGATTCACTTGTTTGCTTGATCTGTTGCCTTTGGCAGTGTTTCTGCGTTCTTTAATTATGCCATAATGAGTGTGTTTATTCTGCTGGGCACATGGAATGATTTATTAGGCATAGTGTCACGCTCTTATTCAATTAAAAACTGATGCTAATCATGAGGTTGCTGCAGGAACACCTGATACAAACTGCAAATAATTAATCATCCTTGCTGATTTTACAAATGGAGACCTGCAGCAAAAGTTAGCAGACTCCATAAGAAATTGATTTGAGCAGAGGCTGTCAGCTGGCTACATGATCTGCCTCTGACTGGTACAATTGATATTGCCACAGATTCTGAACATCAATAAGCTGCCTGCTCCCATTTGATCATGGTATCCCCAGAAACATGTAATCAATAGACGTTTTCGCAAATCGTCATCATGCTACTCATTGTGGGATGGTCAAGGGGCACGTTAAAATTTATGTTGCAGTGACAAACAGAAATGGTTTCACACTATTACCAATTTTGAAGTGAGCCAGCAATTACGTCCAATCTGCAGGCAGCAAAATGATCTCCTTTGGAGATGTCAGCTACCTTTTTATTTAATGCGATTTGCCCCCTGGCCATCCCACAATGCATTGCATGATGACTATTTGCAAACAGTTCTATTCTGGATGCCCAAATCACTTTAGATATTGAGTGCTTAGGTGATCCTTACAATCAAAATCAGACTTTGAACGTGATGGAGAAGAAATCAATCTTCAGTGCTTACTTCAAAAAGTAATACCAGGAAGATGAAGGTATTCTAACGCAAAAGTTCATAACTTCTTATTCCACACGTAATCCGAATCCTGGTCAACTCCTTATCAAATTAGCAATAATAATGTTCACGATATTTCACAATGACAACACTTTCCTTGGTGCATATAGGGTCAAACGTATCTGTTTGGCACCCAATACCAGCATGTCATCTCCCACTGAAAGAAAAAAGAATGAAAGAAAGAAAAAATAAAAACACTTACATCTGAAGTTCGAAGTTAGAGGAGTAACAACTTCGATCCGCCTGGAAAAGATGGTGCCGTAGCCAGCCATAACAAGAGCGACTCTAACTACGCATCCAACCAAAAATATCACTGAAAATTTCATGGCCATTCTTCACCAGAACCTATCTTCAAGACGTAAATAGAGTCAATACAACAAGCGCTACCAGGATGACACCAAGACAAGAAGCATATTTGTTCATCAACTTCTATACCTCTACTAAAAAAAAACAATGCCAAATATATGGCAAAATATGTTTATTACCTATGAGGCCATGTTCAGTTGATAATCTGATATGCGCAAGTGCTCGGTTCTCAACAAATCCCACGCATCAATACATTTTTTATGCAGCTATATCGCCTTATTTCATTTTACTTTTTACCTCTTCCGCAGAGCATATTAGATACTAATACCTCTGCAATAGCACTGTTGTTAAACTCCAATTTTCGATGCAAAATTGCACCCATATGGATTCCACCTGTTCTCTTGGGGAAAGGAACCTTTGATGTGAAGGTCACTTTCGTCTTTTACACCCAGTGGCAATTTTCCGCAAGAGCTTGTGGAGCAGTGCTGACTCCACGCTGCATGAATATAATGGTGGTTGCGGGTGCAGGAGGGTCGATTACTATGGAAGATTTTTGTTTCACAGTTCTGCTTCAAGTTTGAACTGGCTGTTCACAATATGAACTAATCTTCAAGATACAGTGCATGTAGCATATCAGGTAACTTTTATGTGAAGTAATATCCATGTCTAGCAAAAGGAAAGAGTATATAAAACTAATCTAGTGAACCACAGCTAAGCTTTTTTGTCGCTGGTTTTCTCACATAGCTACCTATGTCAAAAAGCAGGCATCGTATTATTGTCTTACTGATCATTAAAACAGCATTTTGAAATGCAACATGTTTTAGGATGGATTTCTAAAAACAATCCATAAACGGCTGCCCGCACATCTTTCCTTTGTGTGTTTTAAAAGTTAGCCTCAGTGCTAGTTGACTGATCTACGCATATAAGATTATTCACTTATCATGGCACAATATCGAAGTTTGTCTAAGCAGCAGTGTTCTCCCCAGGCCACTTTTTCATGGATGTTACTACTCATAATTTCTAGGTTGCTACACTTTCTTAGGTCTCCATAGTACAAGACAGGCAGCCACTACGCAACATGAGGTGATCACCTGTTCTGCCTCTTTTTTTCTACAGCAGAAAGTTGAAAGTTTTCATCCAGTCAAATGCCAGAGCCTTCAAAATTTGTCATCATCAGCTTAATCATTACAAACGTACTAAGTAAATAATAAATGCAAGTAGGGCTTCAAATAGCCTCTCAAAACAAGAGCATATTCTGTGAATTGTTACTCTTTTGATCGTTTTGTGCAGCTAAAAACACTTGCCCCTATGCCCCTGACAAAATAATAATGAAAGTGACAAAAGAGTGATGCAATTTTAATTTGCATACTTAAAGCAAGTGTAGAACAGCACAATCTATTTTCAAAGACTATTACAACGCAATGTAAAATTTCAAGTCATATACAGTAAACAATTAAACTTTCTCCGCTTGAACAGGGACTAGTCAGAGAAATTTTGAACCAGCAAAATAGATTAATAGAGAGGTCAATAAATCAGCACTGTTGCATCGATCTACCAAGCTACACTGGCTCACCCCATGCTTGAAAACTTCCCCTATCATCATTTAAAAAGCTGGCTAGAATACTAAAGATGCACGCAAAAATTGTCCAAAATATATCCAAACAGCATTACTCTTTTAAACATCAATAAATATTCTAGGATACCAGGAACTTTTTTATGAAAATGAACACTTACAGCCACAGGACAAAAATGAACTACACGAAGAGATGTCTCTTAGAATTCCATCAAATTTTAAACACTGCACTTCCAGGAGAGAGGGATAACATCTTTGATCTTAGGATGAAGAAAGCACAAAATACAACAAAATATGCAATGCTTCAGTAGATAACTTCTCCTAGAATAGCAGACATGTCGAATCAAGCAAAGAAAAAAAAGTACCACTCTATTGCACACAAATGCAGCGTTTAAAATGATCCCATCATAGTATGATAAATTAGAAATGCTGTTCCCAATATCAAATAGAAGACCAGCAAGACACTTGTTTGACGATAACCTGGGTGCCAACCCCCTGACTCTCTGCATTGCTTATAATCCTTTCGTCAGGCTCATTCCGGGCTTGGTAGATCCTCACAGGAAATTTCTGCATCCCAATCTGGACGCGTCAAAGTGCTGTCAAAATCCCTGAATTCTGACTGGCCCACACTACCACCATGACTCGCTCTAATCCAACCAGAGAATGACTTCACAGCAATTGTTTTATAATGCACAAGAGCATAATTATGACATTGCAATAAGAAGCAGTTTGATCGGTTGAAATGGACAATCTGCCAATCATGCTAAATGTTGAATGCTTCCATTGCAACTTTTCTGCGAGGTTTGTCCAAGCTGTGCGTTGAATTGCGGAGTAGAAGCAGAATAGAGGGATAACCTTACAGCTTGGAACCCAGGTTAGTTTGAAGGTACATTTTTGGCCAATTTTGCTCGATTTTTATCTTACGAAACACTATGGTAGGTTTGCAAAGCACAACTTATAGTATAGGACTGCCTGTTGGTATTATTACTGAAAAAAGCGAGATGTATTGAAATTGACTTGAATAGAAATTGGAGGTAACTGTGGGAAATCTGCATGTACAGCACTGAGTCAATTGCATTCTGAGCCCGAGCGACGTCAATAGCTATCAAATCACTAAGATTCGCAAAAGAAAAGAGTGGTAATACAGGGGAGGTTGTAAAACCAATGTTGTAGAGCATGTTCTACACTGGACTGATTGACCAGAAGAATACAACAAAAAGGCTTCTGCACATAGCCCAATGGCGTTAAACCCAAGTGAGAACCAATCTATAAGATTGCGTGAAGGATAAGCTATTACATAGCATTACTTTAACTGCCCTAAGGTCTAAGTTGATGATGTAGTCCTAATTAAGACGAACGCAGACAGCAGCCCTCAAAATTCAGGTCTGCATTCGGCACTGCCGGCCAAAAAGCCATCCTCAGTCAGCGAAAGAGCGGCATTACTCTGCCGTCCTTACTGTTCTATTTGCTCGGCATATTTATTCTTCAATTCCTCCGATGCGATAGAAGCGACTATGCAAATGAAATAGTGTATTTCAATGGTCTGGAGAGCAGAGATCAATGCAAATTAGCTATCTCTCATTCTAACTTATGTAAACAATCTTAAATAATTGGTTATCTGCGTTCGATCTTGACGCCATATCTTCACGTATTTATAATGTCCGGTTTCTTCCCCGATTACTGAAAAAAAGTTATAAAAAGCAACAAAAAGGTTTTATCACATGCCACACATGCCATACCATGAAAACTCATGATCATGAATGTTCACAGAACCATCACAAACATTATTCTGTATCACAAAAATTCATGAACAGATCGCAAAAATTTATCATGAAATTGTTTGGAACGATCGCTAAAATATCGCGAAATACATGAACGGATTGCTTAGATTATCAAATTTACGGAGGGATCGCTAAAATATCACGAAAATTCATTGAAAGATTGCTAAAATATCGTGAAAATTCATGGACGGATCGCTAAAATATCATAAAATATCATTGAAGGATCGCTAAAATATCATGAAAATTCATGGAAAGATCGCTAAAATATCACAAAATTCATTGAAGGATTGCTAACATATCATGAACATTCATGGAAGAATTGCTAAAATATCATGAAAATTCATGGAAAGATCGCTAAGATATCACGAAATTCATTGAGGGATCGCTCAAATATTGTGACAATTCATGGAAGAAGTATTAAAATGTCATGAAAATTCATCGAAGCATCGCTAAAATATGAGCGTGAAAATTTATGAAAGGTCTGCGGAGATATCATCAAAGGGTCGCTAAAATATGAAAATTAGCTGAGCAATCCTCAAAAACCCGTGGAATATATATCATTTTCGGAGAGAACATACCATAAAGATTCGCAATACAGTCAGTGCAGCACATGGTTCGTGGAAAACAAGCCAACTTTAGCAAGATAAATAGTATGCATTGGATTGCGTAGAGATACGGAGGCCAAAAACTTCCTGTATCAGGCTTCTCCCTGAGACATGCGTGATCGCACATGTCACGTTGCTACACAGACAAACTGTGACTACGAGCGTTATTCTTTGTCAGTCATCGCACAGGCAAAACCCTCATGCGCAGACTGTGAAAATTTGAGTTGCTAACAGTATAGACAAAATCTCAGATTTCCAGCTCAGCAGATATGCCAGTTAACGCATCAAGAGGGCTTACATAAGGCATCTAGAGCTAGCACATGAGTTTCCGAAGACCGACTTGCCGTGCTAGTGACTTGCACTGTGTAGTGGGTCTTTCGGAAGACCAAGTCATCGATGCGGTATTGCAGTTGCCATCGATCTCCTGTAAAGCGCATTTGAAAATCTTTCACAAGAAACAGTGAATCAAAATGCCTTATTTGGAAATTTCAAAATGGGGCCAGAGTGATGGTTATGATGGAGGAGCTGCACCGGAGAAGATCGCTAGATTTGCATGCATGGTTTGGAGTTCCAGGACATAAACTGTCCCTCTTGCTGGAAGGAAAATTTGGTTGCACGGCCACTGCAGCCCTGGCACTAGTTTTGTGCCCAATAAACAACACAGGTTGAAGAAGACTGCTGTATGTGATCATTACCTAGCAGTCTTTAGTTCTAATGAGCAGCTCTGATAGGAGAAAAATTCATATTTACGAGCCTGAAAGATCCACTTTCATGCTAATTCATAATGAAGAACACAACTCGTTGTTTTAAAATGCTCATTCTCGATGAAGGTTTGCCGAGCCGTGGGTGTTTTCAGTACAGCATTGCCGACCCCAAATTGCCTTCTAGGTCGGCAAAAGTGGAAAAATGTTCTACCCTATGGGCGGCTATGGTCAGCATTATCCTGCCGACATCAGTTTGTGTGAATTTTGAGGGTTGAGACAGACACCGTAATAAAAAAAATATAAAGAAAAATTTCAATAGAGTCCCACTGGCAGTCCAACTTAGACGAATTGTACTATAATTGTACTGTAAAACAGGAAAAATTACATGCTGGAAAGACTAAAGGGACAACTTAGCTTGAAGGGAAAATCTTTACGCCCATCTGGCAGAATCTGCATCTTAGTATGAATAGGGTTAAAAGTTTCAACAGCACATTTCAATTGCTCTTGTAGCTATCACTTATTAGTGCAAATAAAAATATCTCCCATAAATATCAGCATTTGCAATGAATTTTCATATTTGAATGCTTATAGATGAGTACTCTAGGCGTTTTGGCAAGTTTAAAGTATCTGGTACTTTTACTTTCTAAAAGCTTCCAACAGTCGACTCACCAAAGTAGAAAATCAACTTTGAGACTAGGAGCGTTAATATAAAGCCCTAGGAAGAAGAAACAAAAAACACCGAGGTATACTAATTAAAAAAAATAATGAAGCACACCAGGCATTATGATAACCAAACATTCCAGGGACACCTAGGGAAATTTAGTTCCTCATCCTTACTCTACAAAATTCTTATCCAGCCCGCAAACATGGCTCACAAATGTGGAGCATAGTGAAACAAAAATTGGAAAATTGAATGAACTAAAGAGATTGAGATAATTTTTGACTCAACAAAGATGAAGTCTACACTGCCTTTCACTACACAAGCAGCATCAGGTTGGCAAAAATATCGAAAGAACATAAACCCGCAGCCAAGCCTACAAAATCACCACACACATTCTCCAATAGATACAAGGAATTGTGTAATAGGTTAACCTTCGGGGGTAGCTAATACACTTACGCTCGTGACTATTTTTGTACTTCAAATACGAGAGAAAGGGGCAAATTTTAAAAAGAGATTCAAATTGCATACTCAATGCACCACCTATTTATTATATTAGTCATACTGTCACTACCTGGCCATTGAAGAAAGAAAACACTCCACTTGAAGAATAGAAAGTTTTTGAACACAGATATTTGCAAATGCACCATATAGAATAAATGTTCAGCACATAAATAAGCCGCTTCAGCGTAAATATTGACACCACCCTCTAGAACACCTGTCAAAGTAAATAATATTTCCTTCATAACAAGGACCTCAAATGCCACATAAATACCCAGTTCAAACATAAACAACTTCAACAATTTTCAAATAGTAAATCAAGCAAACTAAGAACATAGGACAAGCACATGGCCATACATTTGAACATTCTCATTAGGGACTCCATGAAAGAACAATAGCACCACCGAACACACTATCAAGCCATAAAACGTATCTCTCAAGAAAAAAGAAATTTTTTATACAGAACATTGACACAGTGTTTCTTATCTCCAGGAGATAAGCATGTGAACTGAATCCATGAAAGTTTTGCAGTGCATTGTTTTCATTTTTCTAGAGTGTTTGACTTTTGGTTTCTGATCTGCTATAGGTGTTTGTCTTTTGATATTCAATGAATGTTTTGCCACCCTCCTTTGCAACATAAGTTATCTAATGCCTGGATTCTGAGAGAGACTACCCAAAAGAACTTAATAAAATCTTTCACGTTGTGGGAACGAATTGCCTTCTTGTCTATAGGTGATAGTTTACCCACTTTATGTAAGATCTCAGGATTACTACTTGAACACTACTAAGCTATTAAAAGCAATATAATAGGAAACCAGAAGAGATACAAGGCCTACAACATTCAATCATATAAGTATGTAGAAAGTTAAAGATATTCAGTGTACCTATTTAGGGTCACAGCCTGCTACATTTAGCAGGGCATAATTTAGCTACCTCAAAAGGGTTGTCCAAAGGGCATATCTCATGGTAAAAAAGAAGGCTACAGGTATACACTATCAGGCTTTTATTCAGACAGGTTTTTGGAGCAGCCTAACGGCGGCAAGAACTGAATCATTGAATTGAGTTTTCGACTGAATCTTTGACTTCATAATTTTTAAAACCAACCCTGGACGGATGCTCAGTCCTGTCTCCATCCTGCAACAATCAGAAATAGAGATATTGTTTTGAATTTCAATGCTGCTAAACAAATGCTATTCACGCAGGAGGAAGAATCACCGAAACATGTATTCCATGTTAAACTTATTATGAAATACATATTCCAACATAAAAATGTGTGTGCACCCCCTGCAACCACAGAGGTGCAGGATTCGCTACGCCTGCTTTCTTAACTATGTGCTAACATTGCCTGTATACTTAATCTTGTATGCAAAAACGGCCCCAGCTCATAGTGCCTGGATAAAAGCATGGCTATATTGACGCTAAAAAGGCTTGGGTTGGTAAATGTGCCTCATTTTTCATACTTTTGGAGAACAAAATTTAGCACTGCTAATCAGTGAAGTGTAGCAGCTTTTGCTGAAACATGTACCTAGTTTATGTAAAGAGGACATTATTTGTGGAAAAAGCTGACTGTTGCCTCCAATAATCAGAAGCACGTGGGGCTGAGGCCTGTTTAGGTATACAACAGTGATACAGTAACATTTCTTTTTTTCATTCTTACCTGAATTATGAGCAGCAGGTATTAATAAAGTATTGTTTATCATCGGTTGTTTGATCTCACAAACTTTGATGATGCAATAATTGATGAATTACTGAAGAGTGGCCTCTTAGGGCAACCTCCTCTATAGAGGAACATATTCATGTAAGAGGTAGGAGACAGAAATCAAGACATTATGCCGTCATTGTGCTTGATTTTATTCTCTTCTTCTGCATTATAATTTATTGACTGGTGTTGATTGCCAGATTGTATGGCAGTCAAACTTTTGAGCTAGTTGTTTGGTTTCGGATACAACATTATACAACAACGAGATGAAGCATTTTGGACAAATAGACCAGACTAAAGTTCTGACAGCAGTGACTACGTTGAAATAAAATGCTCAGCGGCAACCAGGCTAAGAAGCAGCCATGGACGAATTATCAAGCTTGCGTGACCTTACTTGATATCTTTCATTTGAATAAACGTGCCAGAATGTACATTCCCAAGATGTCAAGTTTACAAACTGCTTTGAGGACTAAATTTCATGAAAACAGGCTAAATGTGGAAATGTTTATCACACATGAAGATTCAGCTGCATGAGCACACTATCTATCGACAAATACTTCCGTGCCATGAACAGTAAGCACATAAGTTCTAATGGTCGATACCTGGCAGGGTTTACAGGTGCTTAGGCAGACAAGTAGACACTTCAAAATTTTAATATCATCCAAAACAGGTAGAAAAAAAACTAGTTTCAATCTAATCATATGCCAAGAATACGAGAATATCAGATACGTAGAATAAAAAAAAATTGATAAACTGAGTTGTAAACTTCAAATACAAAGTGATATTCCACTGAAAAGTCAATGATCAATTTTTAACAAGAAGTATGCACTCCAACACATTGGTGCGCAACAATCATCTGTGCCCTTTTGAACAGGGAGGCAGTCAAAACAACAAGGTCTTGAGCAGACACTGCTGACTGGAGAACATAGTCAGTTCTGCACACACACCAAGATTTTGCTCCAAAACAGAATGATGGTAAGTTAAGCAGGTTTTACACCAGAGCAATATATTGATCTCTAATATACTGGCAAGTATAAGTGATGCCCTTTTTTGTGTGTAATAATGGCTTGCCAAGTATTGGATACTTGAA
>JAOBRC011035335.1:0-16209 GCA_027575255.1 Scolionema suvaense | reverse complement strand
AAGATTATGATGATAAGCCAAAACAGATTTTCAGCAAAAAGTGGTGTTCGCACTAGGCTACACTGACAACAGTTAACTGCATTTTGTTGATATCAATGCTATCAGTAGTAAGTCAAGGTTTAGTCATGTTCTGAGATGTAGTGCGCACGCGGCCTTGGTTTCCTTCTTTTCTTCAAAGTACTAAAAAGGTCAATCCATTGAACCAATTCGTCAAACCCTTGGAGGTCACCACTTATGGGCAATACCATTAGTCCTTTGCTTGTGGGAACTGGCAAAGACTTTTGTTTGCTCAAGTCTCAATATATTTTGCCATTGATTGTTGATTAAACTATTCTTTATTATCAAAGATCGGTAAATTATAAAATACTGAGACATATTGAAAAATTCGTAACACTACAGATTATGATGAAATAAAACGAAGGAAAACAAAATGGAAAACCGTTCTAAAAGCTTCCCAGACGAATATAAAAACAGAACATGCGCAGCTGCATAGATTGATCTCACACAAGAAGGAAGGAAAAGCATTCATTCGTCGATTTCCCTTCTCGTGGCCATCAGTGATGCCTTGCTGTGGTACTACACCTGCCTAACAAGCATGCATTCTTATGAATATGGATCAATTGAATTGGAGTTTTAAGGGGTTGAGAAAACGGTTGATTCTAAAATCAAACCAATTTGTCTGAAGACCAGACTTTGCTATACGTTTTTTCAGTAAATTTGAGGCTGGATTGCATTTTTCGTTGAAGATGTTATTGTGGCAGATATCTTCTGAAATCGGTGGATATTTTAAAATTGACTTCAACTCATTTGGGCACTTATATTTTATGTTTAAAACTGTCCACACTTACTGTGCTTCGACGTACGCGTGGGTGTGATCTAAAACTGACATGCCGCGCTTAAATCGTTGAGGGATATCGATGGACAGTAATTTTTTGTTTCAAAAACATTTTTTTTTCTCTAGGAACCTTTCCCGGCCATTTGTTTAGATCTTGGTGCTTGAATTATGTGTACGTGATTGAGTTGAAACTTTTGATGCATTTTTATAAGGTGCTTTATGGAGAATGAAACATGAATGTTTTGTAAACAGTGTTTGCAAGTTAGTCAGAAAAAAAAAGAATATAGGGAATGTACCTTTTTTGCCAGAATCCAAAAAAAAATCCAGGAACCAGAGAAAGAAAAAGAACTGAAATACCAAAGCAACGTTTGAAGACACTACGTTCTAATGAGATTTGCTTTTTTCATCAAACATATTTATGTACAAAAGAACTTATATTTTCAACTAGTAGGGATAATTTCATTGTCCAAAAAAGTGAATAAATTGATGATTTGGCAGTTTATGTTGGTAGATCGATCGAAATGTTAACCTACTTTCGCGGAAACTGATTTTCTTGATTTGGGTCAAAAGAAATTTTTTGCAAGAATTTATTTTCACTAATTAGGCAAAAAGGTGTGACAGGCACGAAACCTAATTCCAGCGAAAATGAATTCCCCTAACGTAAAGTTCTGAAATTATTTTCTTTTTTTTTCAGGTAGTATGAAATCCCCTATTCTATCGTATGCTCTAATTGCATGGCTTATTGGTCCCATAAAGACATCCTTTAATTGCGGCCCCATCGAGCACGTACGAGATGAAACTAGAGCTAACTTCACTATTCTCGCTTTCACGCCAAATGCACAAACAGGAAAGCAGTTTCCGCACGATTTCTTTATGCGTCGAGAGGCTGTTAATTATGCTTTACAGGAAGGCAATAACATCTTGAGGAAAATCTTTCCACAAACGTCTGTTGATTGTCTACTGATTGGTGCAAGTCTGGATACAACCTGTGCGCATATTGGCGCTGTCACACTGACACTTAACAACTCCTACAGGTGTGATCCGTGTAGATCACACATGGCTTGTCAATGTCGGCCAACTATGAAACACAAATTCATTGGTGCAGTTGGTCCTGGTACATCCCATGAAACTATAGCCATTCTAGATATCTTCTCGTTCACCATGTTGCCGATTATTGGATACTCTGCAACAAGCACACGTTTGAGTGACAAGGAACGTTTCCCAACATTTTTACGTACAATACCTTCTGATGATTATCAGACTCAAGTAATAACGGACCTTCTTCTACACTTCAACTGGACGTTTGTATCTCTTGTCACCGTGAATACTGATTATGGGGAAATGGGCAGGAGGTTGCTCATGGAGCTCTTTCTTAAAAACAACATATGTCTTGACGTTAATGAGAGAATAACTGAATATGGGACTGATGCTGATAGTGTGATATCCAAACTAAAAGCAGCTGAAAGATCGAAGGTTGTCGTTGTTTGGGTGTACAAACATACATTCTCCATGTTCTTCGGCAGAGCCTCTTCACAAGGGCTTTCCTCAAAAGTTTGGATTTCTTCAGAAGCTCTCAACGAACACAATATCATTACTAACTATAAGCCAAGTATAACAACGGCCTTTTTGTCGATATCGGTTTATGGTGGCACATACAAATCGTTTCTGCAAAAGTTCTGGAAAATCGAAGCCTCTCCATTGGCCACGGATCCTCTGCTCAGATCTATATACACAGAAAATTCTGGTGTGGGAAATATTTCCAAGATTTGTCTCAGTGACATAAAAAACAAATTTAAAGGTACCTTCATTTCTCAAGTCAGGAATTCTATTTTTGCATACTTCTATTCTTTAATAGACTATCTTCGCGGAAACGAATATAGCCACTCTTCATCAAACGATGTAGATGACGACACACAGAAACAGATGTTCTTCGCAAAATACTTGAAACCAGTCAAATTTCCTGGATTGCTTAACGAAACTGTAGGCTTTGATTCTAACGGGAACATACTTAATCCAACATACAGGATTAAATATCTAAGTAGGAACTCTCACATGGAGCCGTCATTCTCTCTTTTAGGAGTTTGGACACTTGCAGGTAACATTCGTATCCAGGGCAATATAAACTGGGGAACAAGCCAAAATATTCCTCCGATATCGAAGTGCGCAGATGTATGTCGTCCTGGCTTTTATGCAATAATAGATCCTCTAGCATTGTGCTGTTGGACTTGTGTTCCGTGTAAAGAAGGGGAAGTGAAGTTTAACATCGGTAACGAGCAATGTTTACCTTGCCCACACGCATCTGTACCTAACCTCAATAACACATCATGTGTTCCTCTCTACCAGAGCTATATAACGTGGGAAAGTAATTTGGCAGTAATTATATACTTTCTAACAGTCAGTGGAGTTAGCACAGTTTTCCTGTGTGGTTTAGTTTTCTATAAAAACAGACATACTCCTGTTGTTCGTGCAAGTCACCGACTGCTATCTTTCATTCAAATGTCATCTCAGCTGCTTCTGTTTTTGTCTCAAATTCTGCATATCGGAAAACCTACGAGAGCACTTTGCGTTGTGCAGCCGATTTTGACTGGAGTTTTGTTGACGCTCATATTTTCAGTTACGTTAGTAAAGACTAAACTTCTACTTAAAGTATTTAGTTTGCGGATAAAACTAACCCGCCGTCAGCTCATAATCAGGCGTTCCAAGGTATCTGGAATCATTGTCTGTCTCTTGGGTTTTCAAGTCAGCACGTCCATAGTATGGATCTCATTGAAACCAACCGATGCAGATGTCTCCCAGCTCAAAGGACCTGATAACAAGATAATTTTGTCTTGTTCAAGCGGAACTGTATTTGTTATACAAATGTTCCATGCTATTTTCTTATCCTTGGTGTGCGGAGTTCAGGCTTTCTGGGCTCGTAACTTGCCTGAAAATTTCAATGAAGCAAGATTCATAGCCTTTGCAATGTTTGCGTCTACAGTAACTATGCTATTTTGGTATCCTCTGCATTACAGTGATCTTGGACCAAAACAAAACAGTTTGCTAACTGTTTCAAGTACCTTTTTGGTAAATTTTATCATATTAATTTCACTACATGGAAGTAGGTCGTATGTTATACTTTTTCGCCCACACCTGAACAACTTTGGGCACTTTCGCGATGTCAGGCTCCAGTTTGCACATAACTTAGTGAACACTTCTTAGAATGTTGAGATCAAGTTGATGAGAGGAATCAGCACTACAATGTAGTTTTCCCGTTTTTGGGAGAGAGCGTCTATCATAAGGGAAGTGCATTTGATGGTTGTTTGAAAAGTATGTGCATTTAAATGATATAAGAAAAAGCTGTTTACTTTAAAGAAAATTGCTTTCTTGATTGCTTTGTCCAGAAAAACAAAATATGTTGAAGCTCGTATTTTAGCTTCCTTTGTGACCTTGATTACGGACGGAGTGCAGGTGGGCAATTGCATCCTTTGATGAAGAGTGTGCATGTTATCGAAACCCAACAAACTATAAATCGTTGGATGTGCAACTCCACCATCTTATCGTTATAATTGAATCTTGCCCCCTCCCCCCATCTACAAGGCTGTCTGGTCACTGCAAATTCTACCTTATGATAGTCTGAATACTGCTGAAGCATTTCCTCAGCATTGTAGATGGGGGAGGGGGTTTCATAACACAGAATGGTAAGTAATAATTGAATAAGAGAAAATCATCAGCCAGTCTCAATATATTTTGAACGAGATTGTAGTTGCGATGGGGTCAAGGGACACCCTAGTAGTGGGAAGGATGTGGGGTAATGGGCAGCATAATTCGTATGACATTATCCACCTGTTCCGCTATATTTTTTCGTGGGTTGTAGGTACCTACAATCTTGGTAAAAATATACAAAGTTTATTTTTGACCAGAACTCAAAATGGACATTTTGCATTTTTTGCTGGCAGAACCAAATGCTACTCAAAACTACTGAAGCCGTTTATGTTACGTAGTAGGTATCCATTAAGCATGGAGGGGATGCTGACATTGTCCTGTTCTCGGCTACAGAGGAACAAGCAGGTCTTTTATGATTGATCCACCTGCAAAAAAAACACAAAGATTGGCCACTCCCCGTTTTGAGGTCCTAGCAAGTCTTGTACAGTGGTGCAAGCATCGAAAATACTGTTTTTCGAAACGCAGTCCCCCCAAAACCTCCATGATTTGCGCCGCTCTTCTCCTAGTTCCATAATCCTTTGCATGTGGGTTGGCCTTATGCCATTTTTGACGCAATTTCCACGTAAGTTTCGTCCAAGATTGTAGGTACCCTATCTCACCTCTGTACTGGTGCTGATTTGAGCGAGCCAGTTGAGTTCAGGTCGACAGTCAACAATCAGTCACCGAACAACCGAACAGCTAAATGTTATAGGTTAGGAAGTCAGTTTTCCTTCAACCATATCACTATGTAGGAGTCATAATCGGCAAAGCAGCTGCACGCAGTCACACAAGCTAGTCTATCAAGAACACAACGATTCCTTCCCCGATCAACACTGGTTCAGGCTGCATGCACGCTTTGCTCCTTTTGCATAGAGGGCAACAGTTTTATGAAACAATAGAGCTTATGACAAAGTAGACTTCACTTGATATTGTTCAATTCCATTGAAACCCGCATGTACACTTTGCTCGTTTTGCAACACTCCCACCAGTAGGGACAAAAGGCATTTCAATGGCATCAGTTGCCTGCAGCAGATGATTTAGGGCAAAGTGGATTCCATTCAGCCAAGGTAGACGAGGTAGTCACGGCAGCTACAAGCCACGTAGCACGACAAGGAAATTCCAGAGCCCTATAAAATTTTTTGACGGTCAACACCCTTTTTTTTTATATAAGCATAATTAACTTTTGCTAAGGCTAGATATGCTTAAATTTTTTCCAAATGGACCCCCAAGATATGCTTAGCGGTATGCTTAATCCATTTACGTCTAAATATAGCACAAAGAATTGAAGGCGAGCTTGCGGAACGAAAAGCGTTCGAACATCATCATCATCATTTCCGAACATCCAAGGTGCTTCTACCTTCCGTCGTAGAAGGTATTTGAAACCCCAAACGGCTATTGTGTTAAGAACAAAGAATAAAAATTATCCATTATCCATTCACATTCCCAGTTTTGAAAAAGTTCTTTAAAGCTCCAAAGTTCGCTAGACCAACGATCTTGAAAAACGTTTTTCAAGATCGTTGGCTAGACATGTAGCTGACGAGGCTTAAGGATTACTAGCCAAATTTCTGAGGCTCGAGGCATGCTGAGCATTATGCATAGGGATCATGTCCAAATGATCAGTACCGCGAGCTGCTCCCTCCTGTTATTAGATAAGTGACGGTGCCTGAGTATGCCCTGTTGAACAAACGTTGTTGAACAAAAGAAGCAACAAGAACAAGAGTCCATACCCGAAGTAAGTCATACGATATTACCGCTCACGGGAGGCTAGTGCCGCCAGATTACCGTTTCACGGGATTAATCAAGAGCTCACATGTGTACTACCGATAAGAATGGCGTTGACACACAACAAGCTCGTTCATCAGATTTATATGAACAGATAGTGTAAAAGAAGTCTGCTGTTGATATCTATTTGTTGAAGCATCAACACGTCTATCAGAACAAGGTACTGTACATTATTGTAGGGGATGCTGTATAAAAGTATAGCCTATGTGTAGTATGTAAAATGAAATTTTTAATGTTTAAAACTACGTTTAAACTGAGCGTACACGTCCCCTTCGTTTCCAAATCGGTGGAAAGATTCCCGCAAAGCATGCCAATTAAAAGATTTCATCCTCACGAATTATTTTCAATGTGAACGTTTACTTTTGCCTGTGGAACTTCTGCCATCCAGTGGCCGAGTGGAGAAAACAATCCTGGACAATTATTTGGCTCAAAAGGCTTCTTTCAGCCAATACAGAAAATGTGCGGTTTACGATTTTGTCAAAAAAAAACACTTTGAGTTAGAATAATCTTTCAAATATCAATCTTTAAATTGCGAATTGCTGCCTCTCACCGAAATTTGCAATATTTAATACGTTGCAAGCGCCACATTCGCAACAGTTTGGATACGCCCTTATTTTATTGTTTGCTTTACTTTTATTCAATATGAGCACAATCACTTCTCGCTTTCTTTCACCTAGGCATGTAGGTATGTTTTGCTACGCGTCCTAGCTCAAGTTTCAGAATATGCCCAGCAGGCTTCGGACTGAACGAAAGAACATTGTGAAGCACTATTAGTAAATTATTTACCACTTTCAACCTGGGCATCCTAGGATTGAACAGTTGAAATCGACAGTACTAAAAATCCGAGGAACAATTTGATCTGCATGTGCATTCCGATTTGCGGTTGCCGTTGTATGCAGTCTCTCTCGTGCAGTATGACACTTGTGTGCGTGTCTAAAATTTGTGGCACCGTTGAATGGTGTTTGCCAAAGTATTACACAACCCATAATAAATTCTTGCTCAGTTAACATACAGGATCGAGTTGCCAGAAAAGAGTCATGGTAAGTGGATGTGATATGTTTACTCTTTACGCTTGTTTTTGCATAAGAAACCAATACCCGTCACAGTAATAAAAGTTTCTTTAAATTTTGGGGACTCGACTAGGAAACGTTTCTTATTGGGTTTCTCAAGAGAAAAACGTTCGCGAAGAAGACAACCAATTCACCAATGCATTTACAAAGTCATAAGGTAAATGGTGGATCAAGTAAAACTGGTGCAGTAGTGTCTAGACCTATGCTTACTGATTTTAAGGAGGTTAAAATCACTGATTTCTAGCAAAATATGTTTGAAGGCGAACACAAACAAACACAAACAAACAATCATGTTTCTTGCTTGCTGAATTCACATGTTCATTTAATTTTTGTCCTTTTTTTAGCTAAAGGTTCTTAATTTTTTTGAGACTATACACCAGTCAGTTTCTTATAAACGTAACTTGTTAAAATAGACGTATAATTCATCTCGTAAAGAAGAGGGATGGAAAAATATACCAGTGTACTTGATTTTCGGATATTCTGCCGATGATCAATCTTCCCACATTAATCATTTAACGATGCAACTGTTTCATTCATCCAATTGAGCTACAGCTTTTTGTTCAGGAGGTAAAACTAATCCTCGAAAATTAAGAGAAACATGAAGGAAAACTGTTGGAAGAGTAAAATTGGGATATTGCTTTTAATAACAAGAGGATATCTTTAACCCGACAACCAAATGTTCATGAAGGTCTTCTATAATTGGTAGAAAGTTAAGCTTGCTTTTTGCTTTCCTTTACTTACTTTATTCCGCTTTACTTTACTTTTACTGATTTACTTTTCCTCAATCTTGAGTGGGGCAGATGCTCAATTATACCTTTAACTTGTAAAACATGTTCTTTACCCTGACTCTTTTGTCCGTGCTGTTGAAATGATATATTTTCCATATTTTTCCAGGTAAACATGCAATTTTCAATACTTCTGAGCTTCTTCATATTCTGGTTAAGGAGATCTGCAGAATTCACGGACTGTGGTCCACCTGAATATGTAACAGACTTCAAGAATACTAATTATACACTCCTGGCTTTCACTCCTAACCCTCACACGGAACATCAGTATATTTATGAGCTTATGATGTGGCGAGAGGCCATTACTTACTCTGTCAGAGATGCTAATGCGTTACTAAGGAAGGTGTATCCAAATACTGCTCTTGGTTGCTTGCTTCTTGGAGCAGACACTGATGGAAAGTGTTCTCCACTCGGTGCCACTAGCATAAATCTAAACACATCGTTCAGAAAATGGTCAAATACCTCACATGCTCCATGCAATTGTGCAGCAGGAATGAAGTATGACTTTTTAGGGATTATTGGCCCCCCACGATCCGGTGACACTATTGCTGTGTCCGACATATTTTCGTGCGATCCACTACCAATTATAGGGTTTTCGGCAACTAGTACACGCTTGAGCGACAAAAGAATGTTTCCCATGTTTTTGCGAACTGTACCAGCAGATGATGTGCAAGTTAATGTTATAATAGACCTCTTGTTGCACTATAATTGGACTTTTGTGTCACTCATCACAGTAGACAATGACTATGGGGAAATGGGTCGGAGGATGCTTTTGGATTTATTTGCAGAGAAAAATATATGTCCTGATGTGAGTGTTCGAATCAGGGTAGATGCTACAGATGTTGATGATGTAGTGACTAAATTAAAATCAGCCAGCATGTCACATGTTGTCGTTCTTTGGGTTCATAAATACACGTTCTCTGCTATTTTCAACAGTGCGTCCGTTCATGACATCTCCCCAAAGGTTTGGATAACTTTAGACAGCATAACTGAAAATGTTATCATCGATACGTACAAGCCTAAGATCATACAGACTGTACTATCACTGACACCATTCGGTGGAACATACAGCAAGTTTATGCAGTACTTTTGGAACATCAAAGCTTCAGCTTCATCGAATGATACTTGGCTTCGATCTATTTTTGAAGAACATGCTAATGAGAGCAACTGGTCTTCTATTCGTCTTGGTCAGATCCGAACCCAATTCAAATCGGGTTTTATTGGACCTATTAGGAATGCCGTTTTTGCCTACGTGTATGCACTAATGGCTTACCTAAAAGACGCCCAGTCGTGTACATTACCAGACTGCAGAAAAGATGATTCCATGGACATTCATACATATTTCACTAAATATTTAAAGCAGGTCAAATTTCAGGGGTTGCAGGGAGATACAATTGAGTTTAAAAGCAATGGAAATCTTCAGAACCCAACGTACAAGATTCGAACTTTGCAGGAAAATTCCTTGGGAAAACCATACATGTATATGCTAGCGAAATGGACACCCTCTGCAGGTATTCAAATAACAGCTAACATGAGCTGGGGAAAAAATCGAACTAACCCGCCAATATCAAAATGTTCCGATGTTTGTAAACCCGGTTTCTATGCTCTAATTAATCCTCGGACGCCGTGCTGCTGGACCTGTATACCATGCAAAGAAGGCTTTGTGAAAAATGACAGCAGTATCGAACAATGCAGACCCTGTCCGTTCATGACTGTCTCAAATTTCCGTCGCACATCGTGCATTAGTGTACATCAAAGGTATAATCGACTAGGTAGTAGAGTTTCCTTTATTGCATGTAGTCTAACACTTGCTGGTATGGTCATGTCGTCTACATTCATTGCTGTGTTCTTCAAAAACAGACAAACACCGGTCGTGCGTGCAAGTCATCAACTACTATCCTTTATTCAAATGTCATCACAACTCCTTCTCTTCGTGTCGCAGCTATTGTTTATTGGAAAACCCACAAAAATTCTTTGCATCACGCAGCCAGTTCTGATAGGCTTCCTACTGACACTTGTGTTTGCAATAACTCTGGTGAAAACTGAACTTTTACTTAGAATATTCAACATGCAAACAAAGTTCACTCATCGACAGGTTGTATTAACTCGTTCCACAATTTCTGGAATCGTCTTCTGTTTGTTAGGGTGTCAAATTGGAACTTCAGGAGTTTGGTTCTCGATGAATTCGTTACATACAGATGTCTATTTACAATACGAAGGAGATGTCGTGACGCTATCATGTAGAAATGGGAATGAATTTATGGTCCAGCTAGGATACGCTATCCTCTTGTCGGTCATATGCGGTATTCAAGCTTTTCGTGCTCGCAAGCTGCCTCAAAACTTTAGCGAGGCAAAGTTTATCGTATTTGCGATGTTCGGCTCATTTATAATGATAATATGCTGGTTTCCGTTACATTACAGTTACATTGGATTCGAAGAAGATTCAGCATTAAATATTTTGATTCTGTTTCTAATTAACTTCATAATTCTTATAGCACTGTATGGCAGCAAAGTGTTTATCATTTTATACCGACCAGAAAGGAATAGTACTGCTCATTTTCGTAAAGTCAGAATTCAACATGTTCGATGTGTCGTTGAGTCAAGTACTTGAAATATAATTTGACGGCGTGAAGGTATGTACAACTGGAAACCCTGAAAGTGTGCATATTAGTATAATTCGACGGTTTCATAGCCATGTGCCTGTGTTACTTGTATACGCTTTTAGGAAATATATTACTCAGAAGCCTAAAGTTTGTTTTCATTTTCTTTTCCCGCGTAAGCCTGGTTCCCATTGATCGTAAGCTCATCGTAAGATGGCATCGTAAGATAGCAGGAAGAGCTTTCAGACGCATTGTTCCTCCAGTTACGATGCAGATTTTTATCTCATCGTAGCGAGGAAAACTTTTTCCCTCCTTACGATGAGATAAAGGTCGCCATTGTAACTTGACGAACAAAGACATTAGCCATCGTAGACATGTGCGATAAGCATCTCACGATTGGCTTACGATCAATGAAAACCAGGCTTTACGCTGAAACTGTTCCCACTTATCGTAACAGTCGCTGTATGTTTGTCACACCTGTCACACGGTTCGTCGTTTCACATAAATACAGTCAACAAGTTATTGGTATAGAAATGACTGTTTCAAATTTGCAATTTTCGGCAAATACTGGACAAAATTCAGATTGGAGAGCGTATGAAAACTTCTTTGGGGAACATGGAGTAGGGGACGAGGAATTTGTCTTCGAGTATTGCATCTGCTATACCACTGTTTGTGTGCTGCAGATATAAGCACGGATCCTTTTAATTTCGAAATGTGTTTTTTTTCAGAACTTACAGAACTCTAAGGACTTTAGTAAGAAGCATGAAAATGATTGTATACGGAGATGGAAAAGCGCTCGTATATCATAATACTGTGTAATTGTTTTATGAACAGTGATCATATTGCTCCAGAGACAAAGCATAGTTAACTATGCACAAATCCATCGTCTTCTCTACTCCTCACTTCCTGCACATGCGCAAGCTATGCAATCTTGCTTCGTGAGTTCAACCAGTGTGGGAACAATAGCGTCTGCACCGTTTAACAAACGTAGTCTGGCATTCTGACTTATTGCAGATCTTTATCTCGTCGTAACGAGGAAAATCTTTTTCCTCCTTACGATGAAATTACGATCGTATTCAATCAGATAAAAATTACGATCTTACACGTTCTCACTCATCAGAAGAATCGTAAGCCATCGCAGACACGTCTAAACGCCTTCTTACGATGGGCTTACAATCAGTGGGAACCTGGCTTTAAAGCCTGGTTTTCACTGATCGTAAGCCCATCGTAAGATCGTCGTAAGATAGCAAGAAAGCTTTCAGACGCATTGTTTCTCCGGTTACGATACAGATCTGTATCTCATCGTAGCGAGGAAAAAGTTTCTCCTCCTTACGATGAGATAAAGATCTGTATCGTAACTGGAGGAACAATGCTTCTGAAAGCTTTCCTGCTATCTTACGATGCCATCTTACGATGGGCTTACGATCAGTGAAAACCAGGTTTTACAGGAAGATTGCACAAGCTCAACTTTCGTCAGGATTTTCCTTGGCAGTAAAATTCCTGGCTAATAATCGCCTAGTTGCCGTCTCACTACGTTGAATAAGGCTTCCTTTTTTACGCCCTAATGGTGGCTTGTGTATTCCATGGAATTTCAGTGCAATCTCGTTAAAACTAGCATGAAAGATGGACAGTTTGGGACTGAATTGAGAAATTTTGCAGTAAATTTTCAGTAAGTCGCGTGAACATTTAGCAGGTGATCTTGATTAGTACACTCGCTCTGTGTTGAATTGAGACAGAAGAACACAGCAGGTAGGGCACCAATGTTGACAGTCATATTGAAACTATCAGAAATGATAGTCAAGGTATATGGCTTTTCCTCTTCCACTCCCGTTTCATTTTTGAAAAGGGTACTAAAAATCTGTTAACCGTATTTATACTGGGGGTTGGGGGGGGGGGGCAGAGTCCGTCGCATATCAATCGACGTTCAAAAAGTTCAATAATTAATGGCCATGATTATGGATTAACAGGACGCCTCAGAGAAGTATTTTATTGCAGGATAATTTCGCAGCATGAGAATATTGCAGTTTCGCGATTGAGTTCTAAAACCCACAAAATCAAAATGCCACAAAAATTGTAATTGGAGTCAACCACGAAATTATAGCCTGCTCTCAGACGTAGCGCACTTCACCCGTTTGCTAGGTCTGCTAACATTGAACGGAAAGTTATGCAGCTTGATAAAAAATTAGCAAGATCTTGCGAAAATAAGATAAAAGTGAAGCTACTGACTGTGCTGCCTATCGTACTAACAGTGGGAATGCGTCCCAATAGTCAAACTTGTTTATTGCAATGTGTATAGTGCGAAAGCACATGGCAGAGCCATCACCCCAATAGAGAATTAAATTTGCACTGATGTAGCAAATTGCATTAACGAGTGAAGGTGAGCAGACTGTGAGAGAAGCTTCGAGCAGTGTTGGAGCAGGCTACGAAGTTAAAATCTGCCAAAAATTCGGGGTTTTAGCAACAAAAAACAAAAAACAAATTGAAATGAAAAGTTTGGGTTTTAAACTGCATAAAATTATTTTTGTTTAGCGATATTCTGACTATCTGTGTAGAGCGAAGATTGTAAAATTTATGAACTACAAGCCGTAAGCTATACACAATAGCAATAACATTTCGATGTTTTATTGGCCTGTTCTTCTTCTCCTTCCACAAAATTTTGGAGTAGGAAAGTTGTTTCTGTTTTCATTGTTTACATTTACATGGCAGCACTCCAGACCACCTGGATATTTACTGTTTTGGATCTGATCAGTAGCTTTCAAAAGGACCACTTGAATTCCACGCAGCATTATTGATTTCATAGAAATCTACATTTTCTGCTGCTCTCCCATGCCAAAAAACAAAAAATATCTAACGTATAGGATAGACAAAAAGCCATACAGCAAGCTGAGCTTGCAAGCATGGCAATTGTTTCTTACTCTACCAATATCTTAGTTTAAGAATCTTGCTTCTTGACTGGGGAAGAGGGTTCGGAATACGCCGGAAATTTGCTGACGTCATCAAAAGTACGTCACATTATTGAAAAATGCCAAAAATGTCTATTTTTTCGAACATTGCGATAAAATACATTTCAGCTCTTAATAATGGAGTTTTCTGTCATTTACTTTATCAGCATAATGGTATACTGTTCCAAAGATTTGTTTTTAGCATTTTTTCGGCCGTTTTCCTCCCTTGGCATGTAGAATTGAGCCTACTGCACTATGACAATGACCTCATCACGCTTAGCATTTGGAACCTGCCAATGTTTTTTTTTTCTCAGAAATATACTCCTGAATAAACTCGAATATAATGAAAATTCATGAAGTTTCATGACTCTCGCTACAGTTGTTAAAAAAATCTTCATAAAAGTTTGGTAGGGGCCTGGAGGGTGGGGTTTCATTATTTCCCCACCCAGTGTGGTTAGGGTTAACAGGCCAATGAAAGCATACTATTTCTCGAAACCGAAACAACAGAACAGTTTCTTCGAAAATATACCGGAAAGCTAGGTCACATGATGCAGTTTGTTGAAAGTGTTCTAGAGTTTACAAGCTTTTTTAGCTATAAGCACCATCAGCCTCAATTTCGTCAAATACCTAAGCACCGGCCGCGTATCACCCCAGCCGTAGGCACACCTATTCTCTCAAGTAATTTCTTTTCTCTCAATTAAGCCTTTCGTGAAAAACAGTTCTTGGTTTGCTCGAAGGGCAATAATTTCACTGCTTCCTGTGAAAACGAGATTGTACTCAGCACAAAAGTCTGATAAGTTCACTTGAAGTCTTGCTTTAACCAGTTTAGATGATTCATAGATGATTCACGTAGGAAACACTTAAGCACCAAATTCCCAAAATTTTAAGCCCCACCGAGGGTCATTCTCAATTTACTGGTGCTGATAAAGAAAGCGTGTATGTGATATGAATATGTACAGGATATTATATAAAACTGGTACTTACATCTACCATTCTTATATAGGGCATTTTTGAGTGGGCAGATGAGAATCCGAAAATTCTCAAAAATGGTGTATTATGAATATTCTGTCAACTATGCTTTTTATCCAGTAAAGCACGTGAAATTTTTTAGTATTCCCGTACATAGGTTTACGGTAGATAGTGTAGCGAACTTAGTGTTTGTATTGGTCCATGAGATCCAATTCCACTGCACCGCCACTCATTTCAGAATTCGTAATTTCAGAACTTTACTCATCTATAATTTCGATAGCAACGTGAACATATCCTCTAACTAGACTAGAAAAGTCTCTCTGAATCTAACCAACTACATGCATCTAGCACTCTATGCCAACACCGATGTCAGATTAGAAGCAGAACGAGAGGGAGAGACTACAATCGTGGACAAAAATAGATGAGAAAAATCAAGAGGTTATGTTGACCCCCCTCCCCCCAGCATCAATGTTGAAAATTTAGGCTGCCAAGGCGGAGTGCATATGTGAAAGATACCAAAAGTCAAACCAACATTGATAAAAGGAGGAAGGAGGGCTCAACAGACTCTTTTGACTTTTTTTTTTGTCCACGATTGTAGTACTGCGGCAATTCCATCCAACCCTCTTAATGGCAGTATGACACAAAAGCCTATTCAGCTCTTTGCTTGCGAAATCACCGGGGTCCTGATGACCAGATAATTACAACAGTAGTTTGAGTATGTAAATAATCATTAGGAGCCACCTGGTTTGGAAACTCACGATGCCTATCGTTCTATCTTTTTCAAAACGTTTATGCGCTGATCTGATCTAACTACAACCTCGCACAAAATATATTGGCACTTGGATCGAAAATATTCTAATCTATTTAGTCTAATTATTCCCCCCCTCCCCTGGAAACAGTAAAGTAAAGAAATCTTTCTGGCTTGCCGACTGTGTGCAGCCATGAAAGCATCATTGTCCAGAGGGGGAGGGGAGTCAGAAAGGCAAGGTAGTCCGTTTAATGTCAATGCACAAGTATACTGGTAATGTGGCCAAATATTTTGTCCGAGATTGTGTTTGTTGGCTATCGACATGGGCCACTTTAACGGGCTGAAAAAGGAACATGCCCGTTTGATAACTTAATAAGCTTTGGTTGCGGGGTAGAGTGATGAGTGAGCTGTGCTTCTATCTGCCTCATTGACCTGCCTTCAGGCTAGGTCTTTACGAGAAGCCGCGTTTTGAATCATTGGTCTTGTTAAACTGTGCACTGTCCACAACGTGTACTGTGCGTGCGTTTTGAGAGATAAATAAGTTTGCCTTGATAAGTCCGTAAAGTTCGCGCTTTTCTTAGCCACGTGGCTTGTTCGGACTAGCCGGAATAGCTCAATTATATGGATCTTTCAGTGAGAGAAGTGGCCGGGATTTATGACGATAAACTTTGCGAGTGCAAGTAGAGAATATCGGCCTTTTGTTCTTGCGTTCAGCTATACTGTCGCGAATTGTAGAAAAGGAGACACAAAAGATACTCACAGATACACGAGATAGCAAACTCCTCAGGTAAACTTCA
>JAOBRC011034224.1:6101-16209 GCA_027575255.1 Scolionema suvaense | reverse complement strand
AACTTTTATCCAAAAAAACCTGATAAAAACACAGCCCTAAAACAGCAGTAAAAACTGAAATAATCGCTAGAACAGCGTAGGAACTAAAAACGATCGCTAGAACAGTGTAAGAATTTATTTTTAAAAAAAATCCCTAGAACAGCGTAAGAACTAAAGAAAACGATTGCAAGAGAAGCGTTCCCGTAAGAACTAAAGAAAAAGATCGTTAGAGCAGCGTTGCAGTAAGAACTAAATAAAAGATCGCTACAACAGAACAACAACAACAAAAAAAAAGATCGCTAAAACAGCGTAAGAACTAAAAAAAGATCGCTAGAGCAGCGTAAGAACTAAAAAAGAAGATCGCTAGTACAGCGTAAGAACTAAAAAAAAGATCGTTAGAACAGCCTAAGAACTAAAAAAAAGATCGCTAGAATAGCGTAAGAACCTACAGAGACCAACAAATGCATCAACCGATGTTCTGTTTCTATCAACCGTTGATGGAATAATCAACCGTTGAGAGAAAATCTCTACGGCTGATAGCATGCAATTGAGGATGTTGCAACAGTTCTCAACGGTTGATAAAATTTTCCGCACGTGCCTTCAGGCAATCACCGGATCAGAGGTGGCTTTCAACGGTTGATCTACACGTCAACGGTTGATAGAAACGATCATCGGACGATGCTGACGCTCAACAGTTGATACTATATTATCAACGTGTCACTTTCTGACCGAATTCATGGGAAAAAGAGCGTGAAAACTGGAAAAAACGATCGCAAGAGAAACGTCAATACTAAACAAAAAAACATCCCTGGAATACTTAGCATAAAAACTAGAAAAAAAGATCATTATAGGACAGAAACTGGGAAAATGGATTACTAGAAAACTATTATTGAAACTAGAAAAACATCGCTAGAAAAGAGTATACATACAAAGAGAAGATGTGCGGCGTATGACTATACTAAAAGAGCTCCGGCAAATCAGTCATTAAGCACAGTTTTCTGCAATCACAGTTACTAGCTTTTTGTATTGACAGGAATGGAAGAAGGATTCCTGCTTTTACGGATGATCTTCGTTGGCTGTGGTGAAAGAAATAATTGCATGTCTTTTGCATTCAAATGCTCTGAAAGGCGGTAGAACGTTCTCTATCTACAACGATCGAGTCAGGGTTAATCGGTCGGCTTTCATGAGGAGGGTTATACATGATCCCCTTGCAGGGCCATATCACTATACAACTGCAAATACTATGAATAATTCATTACGAGTTTAGAAATTTTAATATGCGTGTTTATAAGTTTGACGTGATTATCTTGAATAGTGCTTCTTAAATGATCATTCCCTTTTGTTCCTGTTCCAAAAAACACACGGCGAATGGCCGCGAAATGCGTGGCAAGTGCGTGGCATATCTAGCTCCCACGCGGATCGCGTGGCAGCTGACTTGCCGAATGCACGCAAAATCCACTCATTTTGCGTGAGCCATATTGTTAACTTTCAATCACGTCGCATGCAACGTATTTCGCGCGAGATGTTTTGTGTATTCGAGTGGCTAGTGCGTACGCGCAAGTCGAACCTTATTTTCGAGCAGTGCTGTAATTCAATATGTTTTCTGCTAAAACTACTTTCACAATTTGAAGGAAAAGTTCAGTCCAGAATAGGACATATTTTACTTATGTCAGAATCTTCTAGTATGATGTAAATAACCATGGGAACACACATTTGAGCGGGATTGTCTGATAATTGTCAAAACATTTTGTCACATATACTCACCAAGATTTTCCATGCTTTTCTTTGAAATAGAGAGCTGTTTTCCCTGTGGATTTGTAATGTAGGTTACGGGACAGGACATTTCCGCCATGCGGAACAACCGTTTCAGAAGTTAGCCTGCTCTAAACCTGCTTGAGAAATTCATCTTCTCTCACAGTCTGCTCACCTTCATACACTAGAGCAATTTGTTACATCAGGACGAATTCAATACCCTATTGTATGGATAGCTCTGCAACCTGCCTACATGCTGTGACGCTTGCAATAAACAAATTTGAATCTTGGCGCGCATTGCTACTGTTGCTACGCTACATAGCATAGTTAGTAGCTGCGCCTTTGTCTTTGCTGTCCCGAGATCTTGCTAATTTTTTGTATAGTTGCATATCATTAGCGCTTAATGTTAGCAGACCTAGCAAATGGGTAAAGTGTGCTAGGTCTGGGAGCAGGCTATGCAGAACTGCGTTCACATTGTACTAATACGGCGGTATGAATGAAGGATCAGCACAATATTTTCCAAAGACTAGAATACTTGAAAATTCAGCTTTGCCCTACACAGTTCGCAGCACTAACAAATCTGACTTTTCTTTGTCCTGCCATGGATATGCATCTTTGATTCCACCAAGACAGAGTGAAAAATAGCCAGCATAGGTAGACATTTTCCCACCACAATACACGGTCCTCCAGTAGTTGGACGAGCTTAAATCCCGGTGGTCTGGGTACGAGCGAAGAGGTAAACAGATGAGCGAGTACGGACTGCACACAGGCACAATGTGTAAAATATTGTCTTGCGGCATGCAAAACTTTATTTTTCCCAGTAATGGCATGATTTTTTAAGATTTTGGTTAGTGATAGGAAAGAAACATTTTTAATTTTGTATTGCCATTTACAACACGCTGGCTTGCTATAGAAACTCTGTTGCTCTGTTGTCAGCACTTAGGTGAGAGCAAGCTAGTTCAAATTTTCTTCTTTCTTGGGGAAAAGGGAGTGAATCGAAACTACAAGACCGTCAACATACCTCCTTCCTCTCGCTTCTATTAAGGACCTCTTGCTTCTACCAACTTCTGCATCAATAGGCGATTGAAGCTCAGCCAAGTCGACGCAACACTCATGTTCCACGCTGCTGTGTCGCATCTTGTCGAACAAGAAAGACCGTGAAAGAAGTCCAGCCTTTAAATGCCACTGGCATAACCACAATCAAAACATTTCTCGATGTAACATTACGAACTAGTATTGTTTCATATACAACAGGTAGAAGTCTGACGTCTTCAATGCACAAGAAACCGCTACATTGCAGTCACTCGTTCACATCTTTCATCACCTTTCACTCTTAAACCTACACAGCAAGCACCACACTTAGGAGCATTCTTCCTGATGCAATTGATCAGGAAGACTTGAAATTAATTGTTTCCCAAATGATAAATACCAGCGATATGGGAAATCTATTTCAACAGACTGCCGTATGTGCAACAGGATATTGGTTCACATCCAGCGCATGCCGCTGAATGCTGGAAATTCTAAATGGTGAAAAATGCACGGTCATGTATCAGGACATGCGTGGAAGATCTTTTAATGCTCTGTTTTAACTTGGGGAGGTTAATTTATCTGAAAAATCTTTTGCAATGATGTTAAATTGCTCACACCAAACCTATATGTCAGACGAGCGTTTTAGTTGTTTACCTCTTCAATCGGTCCCAGACTTCCATGACCCATAGGGTAATTTACTGACCATCTTCTACTGGAGAAAGGTGTATTGCCATGCAAGTAATCACGTGTTGCCAGTAGTGCTGTCTATTTCCGCTTTTCCGGCATGAAATGAACAGATGCAGATTTATTGTGATAATTGAGGAGGAAATGTCACTTTCCTACGATGTCTGCCCACTGGCGTTATCGGGGGTCGCATCTGACCATGCTTCGTCACAAGTAAATTACAATGCATCAGCTTGTCATTCATTATCTCTCGGTAAACCAAGAAGTTCAAATACACTGAGACCTAGTGATTTTACATGTTGCCTCTTTTGCTCAAAATGACAGAATGCAAGTGGCTGTTGCTGAACTGGACCGGCAGAAGTTGTTGTTGGCAAGTTAACATCAAAACGGGACTATGTTTGGAGAACGAAAGTAAATCTGGTAGTACTTTCACGTTATTCGATGTGGACAGAAAGTTTCTTCTCCCCTACCCTACGTCACATGCATAATTATAATAGTAATGCCGGTTTAAAAGGAACATAGTGGCAGCACGTGCTTGTCAGCAGTGCAATTTTCGATACTTTTGAACAAGATTTCTTTAGATTGGCAGGCAAAACAGACAGAATGGATAGAGTGAGTTATTCACTGTGCCTAACTGTGCCATTTGATGCTAAATTTTATTTGGACCGAACTTGTCCTTTAAGAACCCACAAATTGGAACCTGTTATGCTACTCTGAACATTGAGCACAGGCTACTTACATTGAGTTTATACTATGTTACTGAGTCTCAACCTTCAATACTGGTTGTAGACTTCTGGATCACATATATATCCTATAATTCGTGTTTTTGTTTTAGTTCACATACAACTTATGATGCTCTGCAACATGCAACTCTGTGTCTTTTTAATGGCAAACTATGAATGAACCACATGCAATGCGGTTATCAGAATTTTTGATTCTGCTGCAAACCATTTGTTGCAGGGCAGGTAGCCTGCAAACCTTTCCGTCATCAGATTTTTTGAGCTTGTGAAATGATCTTATGACATTTAAGACACTGTTAGCTCACCATAATGATAGATGGAGTTCATGAAGCAGAATACAAATCAGTGTTTTCTCTGAAAGATGTTAATAAGAGAAATAGACTTGTAGCATATATTCTTTGAATTTCTGTCCACCATCGTAATTTACACAGTTGTCAACAATTGTTTACTTCATTATCTCTTAACATATCTGTCACATTTGTAATGAGCCTTATTCTTCAACCTTCCTCGTGCTTCCATAGAGGCAGCAACTGTTCTCTTCATTTCAGAGGCATAGCATGCTATGAATATGCTTTGTATGTAAGCTGAGTTGTGACTCTCACTTAAATCTCGGAGGGCTGGTTATTGACACAATTGTTTCACCTGGAAATAACCTGGTAAAGTGTTCCAAGAGAGTTGTTTTCGTTGCGAAATCAATCAGAGGCAAAACTTGTCCATTTACAAATTCACATCGTGTTCTCCAATGTATAGCCTGCTCCTTAACTGCTCGAGAAAGTAAGTTTCCCTAACAGTCTGCTCATTTCTGCATGGTAGTACAATTTGCTACTTCAGAGCAAATTCTATACCCTATTGGGGAGACTGCCTGCCACCTGCTTTCATACTGTGCAGATTGGAATAAACGAATTGGAATCTTGCCTCGCATTCCAGCTGTTGCTACGATACATAGCATAATTAGTAGTTGTATCATCGTCTTTTTTTCTGGCTAATTTTTTACCAAGCTGCATAGTACCCAGTGTTAGCAGACCTAGCAAAAAGGTGAAGTGGGATATAGGTTTGGGAGCAGGCTAGCAATGTAAGGTGCTGCTTGTACAGTTTTTTAGACAGTCAGCATTTTCTATTGCATTTTTAGATAGTTGCATGGTAAAAATGTTTTTGCTTACTTTTGATACTTCCCACTTAGTGCGAAAACATACCTCTTTCCGTATGATAATATCTTTTCTCATTCTGAAGGGGTAATTATAGTAAGTTAGATTGGTATATGCTATATGTTTATTATGTTTCTTTCTGGGGGGGGGGGGACTTTTTGCTCCCTATGAGAATCTCTTTCCTCTTTTGGGATGAACCTTGGTAGGTAGTTAGGAGATTGTGTTAAGATTCTTTTTTGCAACAAAAATAACACCTTCTTTAAGGACATGTTTCATCTTCACAAGAAAACATCTTCAGCTATAATGAAAGCATTCAGCAAATCAGCTAGAATATACTAGGCGACAATTATCACATCAATAAAGAGCACTTAAAAAGCTCGTTTATATTTACAACACAGGAGGAGGTCACAGGAAAGTGTGGGATGTGGGAAGAATGATGAGTGATAAAGAGAGATAGATAACTAAGTGATGACAGAATAGAGAACCAAAAGAACAAAGAATAAGAAATAAAAATTGATGGTCTGGGGCCAACTTGGAACCACTAGAGGTAATGTTCCACTGCAAAAATCCACAATTTTTGTACTAGGTCTGTAAAGTCCCTTAAATTGACAGACTCAGCAGGAATGCTTAAAAATGTAACAGTACGTGCAAAGCCAACCAGGGACACCTGAAGCTTGCGTTGAAACCAAAAAAAAGTTTTTTTGAATTTATAATCTTTCGAAAATTTGTCACCTTTTCTTTGAAATGACGTCACACATCCACCTGCCAATTATCTTAAGCAACTTTTTGTCGAGTTCAATTTCTTTGTTAAATGTTGAAAATTCACAAAGTTTCGGAGCAAGGGGTTCTGGGGACCAGTTTTATTGGCAAAAAATTGGAAGGGGTGGGTAAAGAAAGGTGAATACAAATTTAGGAGAAATGCACCAAACGTGAAGCTAAAATTGCCTGTAATAAGCTGGAAATAAATTGTTGCATGCTAAAACGCAGATACCATATGAATATGAGTGAAACAATGACGACTCTCAAGAAAACATGGTTTGATAACCTGTTGGCAAAAGAAGTTAATTAAAATGTCCCTTTTGGACACGTTTGACGTTGTATGGGGAATGCTATTTTCTGAATCGGCTCAGTAAATGCAAGACTGTCCAGGAAGATTTAGGGTCGTTTGTGAAGGTATCACTCGCCATTACCAAGATTCTGTGTTTTTCGCGAGCGAATCGCACACAAGACATGCAGCCGAAATTTTTTTCGTAGCTATAGCGCAGGTGTAGGTAAATACTCCTATCATCTACCTTACATACTATTAAGCATGCCACACTCACCACAAACACTTGTTCTGTGTTGCGTGACACCAGTTGCTCCTAAACAAGCACAGAATAGATATTTGTCAAGATAGACATAGACATGGAGCTGACTTGAGCTCTGTTTCTCCGTCCATGCTTTCCTCAGAAGATGATAGATGGACTTCCGCGTCTTCGGCTACCATCTTTGCTGTTCCTGAACATGGACACCAAACTTAAACATTAGCAAATGACCCGTCGAAATATGCATCTTTGCCTTGCTAGCCTCAATGCCATCTTCATGCAGTACTGGCCTTGCAAAGCGACTGGTGATCGAGTCTTGCCTAATCAATTTAGATTTTTCAACACACGTGGCAGTTATTGTCTTCTCTGCCATTTGATTGTCGCCAGCACGTGACTTAATTCACATTGGTCAGTGATAGGGTTCTATTCTTCGCACGTACCAAGGATTTTTGTTGGCTCTTCTCTTCACATTAACCCTGAGGTTATATGCCCACCGTTCGACACAAAGATTGGCACCCCAGCTGCAAAGATCGCTGCCGAAGCTGTTGAACGAGCTGAACCGGAGTTTGTGGAAGCAACTAGGCCTATGGTAAGTTATTTGAAACCATGCGTTTAGCAAAATCTTTAAAATTATCACTAAGCTTGTAATGCGCACAACCCTGCTCAACGTATTTTTTTATTATGGCATGCATATGGAGATTTTTCGTTTGCGATGGTGCGCACCATAATCGCACACCAAAATGTGTGCAATCGCAAGCGACTCATGGCAGGCTTGTAAATGCCACTTTAACTTTTGTGAACTTTTAATTGCTATGAATAGCCTTGTGATACACTTTCGTATTATATGATGTACATCTGCGTTTCTGTTTTACGGGTGGGTGTAGCATTCAAAACGAGTTAAGATATTTTCATGCTGTAGAAAGTATGTTTTTATGTGAAGGCTAAAGTACAATGAAGTATCAGCAGTGAAAAATTGCCAAATTCATCATCTTTTAGCCTGCGCTCACCTTAATGACGAGAGTATTTTCTCAAGCTGAGAATTTTCTCTCTTCATAGTAGAAGTATTGAATCATTTAACTTAAGTGAAAATGAATTCAATAAATTTTCCCATCTACATGGTTGGTGTAGTCATTATTTATAAATATTATGTTCATAGGAAAATGTGATAAATTAAAATTGTAACTTATTAGGATGACAAGCTTCTGAACCCTATTGTACCTTCTTAAAAATTACCCCCGTGGAAGTCTTTTTGAAATTATACATTGGCGTAGGTGGAAATGCTGCCATTTATCAGCGCACATTGTAGCCATGTTTCATGTGTATGCCTTGCTGGGTTCTGGAGACCCTTAGGATTTTTTCTTGAGTCAATTGATTTTCGCACGTTTTTCAAATTTTTGCTAAATTCGCAAAATTAAATCCACACAGAATGTCTTTGAAGTCATCGGTGATGGAAGGATCGTGACATCCGTATGTAGGGTGAAAATTCACTGAAATTCTTCTGTAAATATAAATCCTGTGAAAATTGCATGCTCCTTGTCTTGAACTTTTAGTTCACCTTATGAATAAGGAGATGGCCTAAGAAAGTGAGCTGAACCTCTATCTGAAATCAGCTATACTGCTTCTACGATGGACTGAAATCAGCTCTACTGCTTCTGCGATGGACATATTATACACAACACTTTCTTCCGGAAGTTTCAGACACGTTTTTATTTTTGTTGATGCATACTTGCACAATTAAACTGATGCTTTTTTCCTGCAAATCAGTGATTCCCAAAAATATGTCCGCACAAAGTGCCTTAAAATTGGACTCACAAAATTAAATCTATGCAAAAATTTATCCCTTCAGGTATGTAACTTCTGTGAGAAGCGATTGGCAAGACTGTCCTCAAATTTGACCTTGGCAATTGCCCGGTATTTGTCAAAGCGTATTGCTAAATCCCGCTTCGGCAAAAAAAAAAAACAGTGAGAAATCATAGCGAAAGAAACACAAGATAAGAACATGAATAAAAGTGAAAATAAATAATTTTTTTTAAAAAATGAAATGCAAGCCCTGAACTAGCCAAGGCTTATTTTAGCCCTATGTTGCTATTGACTATCGAATGCAACAGCTTGCCCCTCATGGCAAAAATTGCACACTGAATTAGCCGGTGAGTATGTGCAAAAATAGCACACTCAATTAGCAAGTGAATATGTGCGAAAAAAGCACAGTCAATTAGCCGGTTAGTATCTGCAAAAATAGCACACTCAATTATCTGGTGAATATGTGCTAACATAGCGCACTCAATTAGCCAGTGATTATGTGAAAAAATTGCACACTGAATTAGCCGGTGAGTATATGCAAAAATAGTACTGTCAATTAGCCAGTGAATATGTACAAAAATAGCACACTCAATTATCCGGTGAATATGTGCAAAAATAGCACACTCAATTAGCCGGTGAGTATGTGCAAAAATAGCACACTCAATTGGCCGGTGAGTATGTGCAAAAATTGCACACTCAATTAGCCGGTGAGTATGTGCAAAAAGAGCACACTCAATTAGCCGGCAAAAATAGGAATGTCAGATGACTTTCAGCGACGATAAATCATGCTGAATGATGTCTTCGGACATTTCAGCAGCGAGCAGTGCTTTGGGTTTGTGCTTTGACGTTCCCCCGCTGAAAATCTTTTCATGCAATTCCCTTGAGCCAGTGTGGAGTCCTGGTTCAAGGTTATAGAAATGAACTAACATAGATCCCGCTGTGTTGTATGTGAAAAGTATAGATTCTGCATCCTCTGGCATTACATTTTCCTTTAATGGGCAAACGAAAAGGAATTGTATTTCAAACATGCTAATATGTAGTGATGGGACTTACTTTGGCTGTTTGTTCGGCTCTACCTCCATACCACCAGGAAAAAGTGACCGGAGGCTGAAAAAACGTTCCAGGGCCTGAAATGCACATATAGGTATCTCCCTGAAGTAGGTAGAGTTGGATGATCTGTCCGTGAGAAAAAATAGGACAAAAATTGGAGAAAAGTGTCAAGTTTGCTACAAAAATTAAGACAGGCAAGATTCAGTAAATCTGGCGTGTACTCTTCACGAGGGTGTATTTCCACAGAACTGAATGCTCCGCATTGAGTATTTATTTTCGCACAGAAAACTATCTAACTATATGCTACAAGAATCTGATGCTATCTGAGCATAATTGCTCTTCTGAGAGAAAGCTGAAAGCATTCGTAAACTGTTTGAAAGGACGGCCTGATATAAATTTCATTGCATTGTACCCTGAAATGATAAACATTTCACAATGCGTAGTAGTCTTCTTCCACTTTGAACCTTTAGCCCTAGAAAAAGATGTTGTATAACCATACCTACATCAGACCAGAAGTGCGGGCAATTTATTGAAACCGCCAGTTTTGAATAATTCGTGTTGTGCATGCATGAATGAAAGCAAAGAAAAAATAGTAAATAGATCTTACTTCATTTCTTAAAGGGAT